>JAWPHD010007728.1:0-124759 GCA_037043455.1 Cyrtodaria siliqua
CTGTTTTGACACACTGGTAGCCCTTGTTTTGTGCCACTGGTAGCCTTGTTTTAGCCCAGTATTTGACCACTGGTAGCCCTGTTTTGTGCCACTGGTAGCCTATTTTATGCCACTGTAGCCCTGTTTTGTGCCACTGGTAGGCCCTTGTATTGACCCACTGGTAAGCCCCGTTTTGGTTGTGCCACTGGTAGCCCTGTTTTGTGCCACTGGTAGCCCTGTTTTGTGCCACTGGTAGCCCCTTCTTTGTGGCCACTGGTATGCCCTGCTTTACGGAGCCCCACAGGTGACATGCAAGAAACATAATTTTAGGCGTTCGAACGCTCTACATACAGCGTTCGCACGCTCTACTACAGCGTGCGAACGCTGTAGGGTACAGCTTGCGATACTCTAGCTATCAGCCTGGTAGCGAACGCCTCCTAGTAGAGCGAGCGAAGCTGTATTAAAGCAGCGTGCGAACGCCTATAGCTAGAAGCTCTAGTAGCCGTAAACTGATAATGACATTGTGATCAAATGCAAGAACACTCAATATGTTTTATAAGACAAACCTATATTGAAATATAATTCAATAAGTGCTTGCATGGCCACCAAATGTATTAACTTCTGCATAACAGTATACCTGTACTCGTATCTACGACGGCCCATTTGACTAACTTTTATTTCACTTCATAATTCCTAATTCCGAATTCCAAGCTCTACGTGCGAACGCTTTAAATTATTTTTCTGCATGTCACCTGTGGGGCTCCGTACTGTTTTTGTGCCACTAGTAGCTCTGTTTTATGCGCCACTGGTAGCCCTGTTTATGCCATTGGAAGCCCTGTTTTGTGCCTCTGGTAGCCCTGTTTTATGCCACTGGTAGCCCGTTTTTATGCCACTGGTAGCTCTGTAGAGTGCCACTGGTAGCCCTGTGTTATGCCACTGGTAGCTCTGTTTTATGCCACGGGTAGCCTTGTTTTATGCCACTGGTAGCCCTGTTTATGCCATTGGAAGCCCTGTTTTGTGCCTCTGGTAGCCCTGTTTTGTGCCACTGTTTGCCCTGTTTTATGCCACTGGTAGCCCGTTTTTATGCCACTGGTAGCTCTGTGTTGTGCCACTGGTAGCCCTGTGTTATGCCACTGGTAGCTCTGTTTTATGCCACGGGCAGCCTTGTTTTATGCCACTGATAGCCCTGTTTTATGCCACTGGCAGCCCTGTTTTTAACCTTTTTTCATGTTTGTAGTGTCGCATATTTTGCTTTTTCCTTGTAATTGCTGTTAGAAGTAACGCATGCTACACCTCAAAAATAAAAGGATTGTCCATAGGAGCGGTCAGTGGCAAAAGGGCCGCTAGGCGTTTAAACCACGATGGAATTGTGTTTTTTTTCGTCTGCTTCGAAAATAACAAAATGGCAATCTTGAGACGAATAACATTTTCATGAATATTCTATTTGAAGAAAACTGTCACAAATATTAAATGTCAAGGAATAGATAAATGTCAATACGACGCAGCAGTTACCATTTAAAAGTAAAGAAACCGTCTTAAAGCATTACGTGGTGCGATTATTAACTTTCATACTCCATCCAACCTTTTTTCCTAGAAGCGTAAACAGGGTTGACTGGGGTATGAAATAAAACCTTAATTTCGGCTAAAAACTTCGAAAATTGTAAAATTACAATAATTTCTAAACAGGTTATCGCATTTTTTCAGTGAAAAATGTTTTCAAATATGTATTTTTATCGGAATATCCGATATACAATCCTGCTAATATAAGCTTTTCCACCGCTTAATGGAACTAAGGCGGGATCTCGTAATGATACGGCGTTATCAAACTATTACAATGATCTTATTACTTATTAAATTGTATCACAGGGTTTCAGCGGGCAGTCGACTTAGTCAGAAGTTGCTGATCTGCCCGGCGGTGATCAGTTAGTTGTTGTGATAAAATCACTCAGTGGTGTGTAGAATTTTTTTTTTTTAAATTATGAATCGAAGGATTTGGATTTGATATAAATATCGGTGAGTACTATTTATATTTACCTGCACTCCTAACAAATCCTATCTCCTATTAGCCAATAGTTTTGCTATAATCAACATAACTTGGGTCTATGATCAGTGCAAAACAGGCTGCTGAAAGATCCAGCATATTGCTTTATATTCATCGCTTTTAATGTAGATTTATTGTTGTTAGACAATATCCTATATTGAGCTTCAAAACAGGTTTTAACAATAAACGAGATACTTATTAAAGGGACACACGGCAATCTTGAATTGTTTGAAATGGGTGTCTCGATTTATATATCCAGTATCATTTTTACTTTTACCATGGTTACATTTAAATAAATCAAATTTTAAGTATTCACTATTATACTACAAGTTTTAATATATTATTGGCGCATTTATATCAAAAAATAATAATATGTAAAAATAATTTGCTTAATACTATTCTTATAATTAATATTAATGATTAAACAAATGCAAGTTATGCAGAAAAACTAGCGGGACGCCGAGAGTTTTTAAAAAATAAAGATTGCCGTGTGTCCCTTTAAGAACCACTGTAACCGACCTGACTGCCCAACTGGATGCACATCTCTATTTTCTGTCTTCCCGATTATTTGCTTGTAATTGATGTATTACATTACTAGATATATGCCATTTTGTGATTAAAATAGTAGGATTTTGACCATTTTGATGAAGTCAATACATTTTGTAAACATGTCAACACGATGTACGACGTAAATAAATAAATACACCTGTACTTTGTTATACAATAGAACACCCCGTGCTCCATTGTCTATGAGATATAGACAAGAGCGTCGCTCGAGCCCATTTCTTGTAGACAGCGGAAGCCACGTGTAAAACGGGCCGTATTTATAAAACAGTCATTCAATAGTCACATATTTTGCAAACAAATATTCTTATTAGACAAAAATAGTCAATAAATATAAAGGACCTGAGTTGTCTTGTATGTTGCAAGATCGATAATTAAACCCATGCAGTAGGAAGTATTGGGCTTTTACTAGATTCAGTCTGCCCGTCCCTTCGTCTATTTGCACAAGTTTGTTCGCTCTATAACTTGCCACAAATTTTACAGATAAACATTTTTGGGTCATTATTTTGAAGGTCAAGATCACCATGGTCCGATAATGGAAAACCGTGTCCGCTCTTTAACTCTTCACGACTTATGGCTACATAACTGAAACTTCATAGATATACTGTTCATGGTGAGAGGATGACCGCTATTTATTTTGGAGTCAATAGGTTCAATATAAAGGTCGCCATGCCTTGATAAAGAAAATCATTGTCCGCTCTATAACTATTCATAAATTGTGGCCACACGCATGAAACTTCACATGTACACTGTCCATTTTGAAGCTATGTAAAACTCATGACTCCCGAGGGCCGGCCATTTATGAACCCAGGATCACCATTTAAACAAACTTAGTAGAGGACCATAACACAAAGCTACATATATCACTGCTCTTTGTGTAATAATAATAATATATCACTTCCGGTACACAATACAAGGCATGTGTGTCTGCAATCACTCCGGAAATTCTCAGTGGACAGGCTTTATGTCTGGCAACAAAGGGCATCCGAGACATGGGCACAAATGATACCATCGGAAGAGCTTTGATATTGATTGGATTAAAGGGATTCAAAGCAGGCTAATCTAATTTGTTCAGTGCCATAACAAACAATTAAGCAACATTAATGTTTTCACGGAAAAAACAACAACTTAAAGTCAAATTTCTGATTGCTTTATATATCGTTTACTCGATTATATATCGTTTTCCGCATTGTTATATATCAAATTGTCTTATTAATAGTAATGGCACTACATATGGAATTTTATTTCACTTATAACACTTATACTATTTAAACGAGCATAGACATGTTAATGCGACGGCAAACATTTTTTTTTACTTTTGATGTCTCTATATACAGTTAGCTCCCTTTCATGAGACTTTATGAAGATGCGTACGCTTTAAAATGTTCGGGGAGGGTGTGTGTTTGTCCGCTTTTGGTATTTTCAAAACTTACTCATGGATATAGATTTGTTTTTGTTGCAGGTGAGAAGACCACAGTGAGATTGAATGAACATATTAGACAACACTGACAGAAAATAAAATGACACATTCGTGGGTTTAAGTATGAAGAAAGGTACAAGACCTGGAGTGAAAGCCCAAAAAAGTACTTTGTCACACCACTAACATTGTAAAAGCCGTCTCGGCAACTTAATCCAGTTTTCATGCATTTTAGTGAGTGGTAATAATGTATTTATCAACAAATAACTTTACGACTGGAAAGGTCTCATTCAGAATGAAAATGTAGATGTGGACTTTATTCATAATAGCCGCTAGAACAAAATCCAAGTATACAGAGAGACCTTAAATAGTCTAAGGATAACGTTCCACCCATTACAAGTTACGATGGAAGTTTTGACGCTGGTATGTTTTCTTACTTAAAATTTTGATTCGGTGGTTCCACTTCTCCGGCCGATAAAGGCTCTTGGTATTGTTTAACTACCCATAGGATATGTTGTCTGCTTTTTAATTTAGTATTTTGACTGTTACTTGTGATGCGCAGGCTTCATAACCGCTGCTCCCAACTACATTGAACTAAAATCCATTTTGTTTATTTTGCTCTTCGCTGAATAAATTATTGTTAGATACTGGGACCATACGCCACTGGACATGGACTAATAACAGGTAAATAGCATGTTCACCGCCATATGCATGCCATCTTCGGGATGGTTAACATTATGTTCTATTGATTTTATGAATAAGATGTTCGGTTCAACCCGGGGACAGAGGGTGTGAACGATAGTAAGCATATTTCACTACCGTTCATGAACAGTCTCAGTTAGACTGAGACTGCAATATTTCGTATTTATCGTGTTCGGACGTTTCCAAAGGTCCACTCTCATACTGTTTTATATATAAAACCGTAGCGTTGCTTGTGCAGTGTGGCGGCAGTAAAACGTCTCTCCGCGCTTGCAATCAGGACTGTTATTCATTCGATCTTTGGAGATCGCTGAGCTCGTCATTGAGTTCTGCTCAACCCGGGGCTAGAGGGCGTGAACGGTAGCAATCATATTTCACTACCGAACACCGTTCATGATCAGTCTCAATCAAACCGAGACTGTAATATTTCGTATTTATCGTGTTCGGCCGTTTTCAAAGGGCTGCTCTCATACTCTTTTACTTTTGGTTGGATTGCGTAATTCTTAAAGTTATCAGGCTTCAAAATACTTTCTTTAACTGTTCCATTTTTCTTGTAGATACGTCTATTCTGCCGTTTAAAATGTCATTGCCGATGAATTTATTAGAGTAATTAATATTCTACAACTGGATATTTTATCTAACGATACTATCGTTCCAATCAATGTAATTACGACAATAAAACACCATTGAAGACGTAGCATTAGCATTGCCAGATTAATACAGAATCAATTGATTTCATGAATAACAATTAGGACTAGTGTATAATGCTTTTTTTTCAGTAATTATTTGTTAATTGCAATGGAATATGAAATAGAGTATTGGCGAATTTTTCAGTAATAACTATTTATTTATTCGTCATAAAACAAATGTTGAATATTCAGCTGGACAACAAACGTAGTAAGCATTTAGCGATGAAAACGGTTTTAATCAAACTAAACATGCACACAACTAACTCACTGTATATGTAACTTCGCTGAAAAAACAATCCGTGTAGTCTAAAATAAAAAGCACGTGTAATCAAAGAGTGCGATCCTATAAATAAGTGTGTGGAATTACGTGTTTTCCTAAAACATTAATTAATGGTATGTATTTTTTTTTCCATAAAGGTAACAATATCTGGACATAAAGGTAAAAACAGAGTCGAATCATATACTACATATATATTGTATATGTAAAGGCTGGACAGATAAGCGCATGTTGCCATGCGATATGTATTGAGATAAGATACGGAAAACGATACATTTTCACACTTTCAATTTTGCAACAAGTCTCTAAAAAAAAATCTGACACAAAACATAAAAAGGAACAAGTTCAAAGAAATAATGCAGAGAGAACATTGAAAAGGAAAGTTTCGCATATTCTCGTGTGGGCATTTTGCGGTTGGGGTGGACTTCTGGTGGTGAAATATTTCATTTTCGTGGGAAGATTTACCCCACCCACGTTTGAAGTGGCATTTAAATTTTACAAAAATTACATATACGTTATGGTAAGTAAAGGAAATGAATGTTAACATACATTTTAATTAATCGTTTTTGGGGTTTGATTTACCCCACCAACGTTTGAAGTCATTGTTGTTAGAAACAGCACACAGAACATCACTGGCGGACCAAACTATATAGGTTTTGACTCAATGTATCGTCTGAAATGATTCTGAGGATGATTTGCAAAAATATACAAGGTAAAACAAGAAATGAAAGAAAGTATATTACAAAAAACTTTTGGGGCCACTTTTCTTGAATTAAAAAATCAAATTGTAAAGTATATGTGTACAATAATCCGTAAAAAGAATTATATACATGTATACTGACATATTTCTCCGCATTATGAGCCATAAAACATAAAAGGTCCAAATACACTCAGGATAAAAAAAATCAAAGGGGGTAAAATGGCCGAATTTGTTACCTTTATTACCAGTGGCATAGTTACCTTTATGAGACGCTGTTACCTTTATGACCGAACGTTGTTACCTTTATGACCCATTGTTAACTTTATGTCCGTTGTTACCTTTATGGTTGCTACACACGAGTTCATTTCACAGAAGATACCGATACATACTGAAAAGGTGATCCCTTGGAAGCAACAAACACAAACAGGAGAGAAAATTAGCAGACTCGGTTTTATTGAGTCTTTTCAAGAGAGGCAATTATAAGATCACGCCTCCTAGCACCGGCTTAAGCGATATTCTACTTTAAAGCAACACATAATGGGCTTAAGGATCCCAACAGACAAGTAAATAATAAGACTACCGATTTGTAGTCGGGGCAATTTTTTACGGCTAGTGTGAATGTCAATAAATACTGAAAAGATGATCCCTTGGAAGCAACAAACACAAACAAGACAGAAATTAACAGACTCGATTTTATTGAGTCTGTTTCTTGAGAGTTAATTATAAGATGCAACACCACTCACGCCTCCTAGCAACGGCTTAAGCGATATTCTACTTTAAAGCAACACGGAATGGGTTTGATTATCCCAAAGGAGACTGCAATATTTCTTTGTATTTATCGTGTTAGACAATTTCCAAATTCCTCCTTTCATACTTTGTATATATCACAGTGGCGTTGCCTGTGCAGAATGGCGGTGGTAAAACGTCTCCCGTGCTTGCAATCATAACTGTTGCGATCTTTGGAGATCGCTGAGCCCGATATTTACAGATATCGGTGGTACATTCTCAAATACTTTTGGTTTCTTACTTGAATTCCGAATGGGTGATTCCATTACTCCAGCCTTTAAAGAGTCTGCGTATTGTTCACCTTTAGGATGTGTTGCCTGCTTTTTAATTTAGTCTCCAATACGCAGGCTTTATAACCTCTGCTACCTGCCCATTGTTTTCTCGTTTAGGGCAACGCGTTTTTGTAGTAACTGGGACCATACGCCGCTTGCCGTGGAATGGTGTGAAAATACCGCATTGAAGGTTCCATGGTTACCGTCATATGCATAGCATCTTCTGGATGGCCCACATTTTTTTGCTGTACTATTATCATTTTAAATAGTGAGTTCTTCCTAACCCGGGGCGAGAGGGCATGAACGGTAGCAAGCACTTTTAACTACCGTCTCATTGCTGTCTCAATTGCTGTCTCAGTCAAACCGAGACTGCAATATCTTTTGTATTTATCGTGTCATACTTTTTTAATAATAAGGATACACATATTATATTAAGTTAATTCAAACTAAAATTTGTATATTGTCTGTGTTTTGCTCCACAGAAATACATATTGACAACGAAGATGGAATTAGAGAGCGCAACATCAGACGAAGAGTTAGTTAAAGAATTAATTTGGAATTGCCTGTTTGCATTGTACATGTATCAAGTTATAAATATAGTTCAATATACAAATACTATAATCAATAGTTATACACTAGAAACTGTCAGTTAGTAAATTGATATGAAATCGACACTTTAAACATGTTATCAAAATGTGTACAGACGACTATATATACTGAATATGTCAGTCTTCAAACGTTTGCAATGATACATACTACAATGGTGAATAGAAAACAAACAATATGTAAAGAAAAACTACATTAACGCGTTTGTTGTTGTTTTTCAGGATGTAGTATTAAAAGCTCGTAAACCGCAATGGCTATATTTGCGTTGTAAGTGCCAGCATTAGAGGTTAAACACCATAATATTTGTATTGACATGTCTGCTAATGGGTCGTTAACCGTTCACCTTTAAGTTATCACTCAGTCTTATACCGTTTAACATCCCACAATACATTGCTGGGCCTTATGAGGAACTTTTACCATATATAGTTTACTGTATTTTATGCATTTTTGTTTTTTGTAAATAATACTATAATTTGAGGTAAAAGGCTGAATCGAAAATCGGTCAGCACCATGTGTACCGTCGATACGTTAAAGGCGTCATTCTCGCCATTCTATTAAGTTTTGTATTAATATAAACATGAACATATTTGTATTACTCTTACTGCTGCTAAGTTGGTTACAGGGTATATCCAGGTGGGAATATTTTATTTACACTGCCCCGTGTAAATGTGATGATAATAGGGTGAGACTGTGGTTTGGTGCACACCACTGGTCTAAACTCACACTGGTCTAAACCCACATCGACCATTTTGCCACTGGCCGTTCCAAAGCGGTAGCCCTTTTGTGAACCATTTTATGTCTGTGGTGTCACATACGTTGTCTCGTATTTACCCTTGTAATTGTTTTTTGTTTCGATGCGTGCTTTTGGTTGACTGACTGTGGTCCTTGAATACAAGATTTCCTGTTCGGCATGTATTTTACTTTCAACGTGTAGTGTGTTTCTTTGTCTTATATGAATGACTATGCTTAATGTGTAGTGCGTTTTTTTGTCTTATATGAATGACCATGATTTCTAATCTGATGAATCTTTTTCGTATCCGCTAAACTTCGTGACAACACATAACTAGTCATTATTAGTTGACAAAACATGAACTGGCACTTCATTTACGTTTCTAATGGAGCTTCATCACCCAATGAACGACAACATGAACCGAGTTATGATTGTCACGCAACTGTCGTTGGTAGTTTGGCACAAGAAAAAAAACAATCATTAATTTATTTTGCACTTTTCCTTCCTGGTATTAGCAGTATGTTTTTGTTCCAACTCCCCACAACTTCCACACTCAACTACGGAATAATAATAGACAGTATACTGAAAATTTAACATCAGCAAATATTTCAAAAGTCGACAACGAATGCTTTATATCAATTAAACTGGAATTTTTAAGTTTTTTAATTGTTATTTATTGAAACTGGTAATTATGAATTTTCAAAAAAAAGACCAGCACACAATTTCTTCCAAATTAAACTCTAACGTTCTAAACACAGAATATATACTGTGTATATGTTAGATGTAGTACGCAACAAAATATGCCGTCAATAAAACAAATGGTTAAAAAAAATGGTATAAGATATGCATATTTACCCATTTTGGGCGGGACATCCAAATAAAGCGAGTATATAAATCCACCAATTTAACATTCAATATGTGTATGTTCTAATTTATAACTCTAGATAAAAGTGCGTAAATACCCTATACATGTAATCATTTTATGAAGGTTATTTCAAGAAAGTTAACTGGCATATTGAATACATCCGTTATATAGGATGGTTCAGAGCTCTTTGAAATACTATGCATCAATTCAGACATTTGGAGAAATTATTTGTTCCATAGTGAGGAAGTATATAAATGTCATATCTACGCTAACGGCTGAGTAGTATTCACCTAATAAGGAATGTGCGATCCTTTCCCTTTTAATATCAAGAGGTTGTATATATGAGAATTTTGTTTCAACACACGTTCTATTTGCGGGAGACCATATGCTTTATAATTTTTTATCATACTTTTCTCCCATTTCTGTCATGTGAGATAGGTATTTTCCTCATGTGAGATAACTCTACCTCACATGACATGTGACTCTTACATAAAACGTCATGACCAAATAAAGCGAGTATATAAATCCACCAATTTAACATTCAATATGTGTATGTTCTAATTTATAACTCTAGATAAAAGTGCGTAAATACCCTATACATGTAATCATTTTATAAAGGTTATGTCAAGAAAGGCTAATGCAACATATGAATCCGAGAATAGTGCCCTCTTGTTAATATCGAATATAATGATATGGTGCTGTGTCGTGCTCAAATACACGTGACTCTTCGGATTACTTCCCTATCCGAAAGACGAGGAAGTTGTGCTGCCTAAGGACAAACCGAAGAAACCGACATTTTTGGATTCAGAGACTGCAATGCTTATACACTGGGCCGCCGTGATCCATAAAAGTAATCAAAATACACAACTGTCATGCATGCGTCACTGCTACGTTCTGTTGCAAATACCCTGTGTTTATAAGGAAAATTTATGTCGATCATTGAAATCGAGCATATTGTTGCAAGTGAACTTAACATTACTTTCTATTTCAATCGAGCTTGTTCAGCTTTAAGGAATGTTAATTGCGTGGTCCCCACGAGTGTACTTTACTACTGTTCTTTACGCATGTTCGTTCTCTACTGAAAAACCGTCAGCAACTTTATTATTTTACAAACATATGCGGATAGCTCTTTCATGTTATTTCTTTTTACAAATTCCGAAAAGATTATGAAACTCTTTCGATACCCTTTTTTGAAAGAATTAAGAAGGAAACATGGTCATACTATACATTTTAATAAACACATAATATTCAACTAGTCGCCTATGAAACTATCAGTTTCGCGCGCCCTAAAAACAAGCGACTCATAACCTCCAAAAAAGCCGACACTTTTGGTACTCATATCAAACGCAATAACTATACATCTGACAGGCTTTTGTTTTATTTATTTCATACTACTGGGAGCCGTATTGTCAGGCACGTGATTGCTGCAATAAAATCATGATCTACGAGACGTATTCATTTTATTTTAATGCATGTTTCATGATATATGTCTGGATATGGCCATAAATAATAATGAATTTCAAATATGCACGGTTAGAATTCCATGTGATGTGTGCGACTTGAACATGTGATTTGTATCTTACTAATTTGTGGTACCCGTTTGGCTAGAATTAATCGCTTGTCTTACATATTTGATGACACTCGTGCCACTCGTGCTACTCCGTGGAAAAAAATATTGCTTTGCAGCACATCGGTAGTCTAGGATTTGCACATCTAGTTTACACATCACATTATTTTAGCATTATTTTATCTGTTTGAATAAACTAACCCGCCAAATAACGGCACAAATTACACTACACAACCGTTAATGAAAACTTATCCAGGTGATAATGTACATGTGCCATTGAAAGTATAGGTTTATTAACAGGCTTTTGTGTTTGGCCTGGCTGGTTAAATCCTTTTAATTCGTGTCTATGGGGTTTGATTTCTCAAAATCTATAAGATATATACAGCTCGTCCTCATTAGGTTTAGAAACGGTGTGCATATTTTGTAAAAAGAAATATAAAAATATCAGACATGGAAAGTAGCATTCAAGGAGGACAGTCAACCACAAAACACAGAAACAAACACGCAAACAGACAAACAAGAAGGCAAAAGCAATAATAAATGCAAACGACATTACAAACACAAAATGGTTGACAATAGGGCTACCGCCTTGGAACTGTCAGTGGCAAAGTAGGCCACTGGGGGTTTAAACCGATTCTATGGTGCACCAAACCTCACACTTACCCTACCGTCATCCCATTAAAACAGGACAGTGTAAATAAAGAAATCCCCGCCATGAGATAATCTCTAACCATCAAGGCAGCTCCAATAGGCAATATAAGTAAAACACAAATATGC
This sequence comes from Cyrtodaria siliqua, assembly GCA_037043455.1. NCBI lineage: Eukaryota > Metazoa > Mollusca > Bivalvia > Adapedonta > Hiatellidae > Cyrtodaria > Cyrtodaria siliqua. Next base: position 11,970 of record JAWPHD010007728.1, read on the forward strand.
TCGTGTAAATATAATACAAAAAAAACAATAGCCTAGAAAGCCACAATGAAGGTACTCATTGACTTGGCAGAAGCCAGAGCAGTAAGAGAATAAACCATTAAGGGCAGACAAGAAAGATCATGGACAAACATCAAACGCCACCGTCCCAATGGGCTTTAGGTAAGCGTCATCATAGGGTCCACAGCCTGTCCGGTCATCGTACAATTAAAGAGGAAAACATAGTGGCGAACTGTAAAAGGGTCCACCACCAAGCATGCAGTACGTTGCAAAATGATAGGGTCATAACCTCTTTGGTAAACCTTTTAACAAGTTTAACATAGATAGTATGAAAGTGATCATGACCAAGAATCTTACGAAGTTTATAAATCACATCACCATAAAAGTCAGGTTGTGATAGTCCTTGTCGCAGAAGAGTCTTTAAATTACTTTTATATTTGGAAAGAAGATCAGGGTTACGATAATACAATTTTGCAAAGGTTTCACGAAGTTTATGGTAACGGTAACCCTGATTGAGTAACTTTTTAGTTATACAAAGACTACGAATATTAAAGTCCACAACTCGAGTACAAGCTAAATTTGGCTGTTGTTGGCGTGATAGCTACTTTAAGAACTACTAATGTGTTTTTCTAAAATCTTGCTGATGCAAACTTTATCATTTTCATACTATCTTTGTTAAACTTGCTAAAAGGTTTATCAAAAAATGACCCTATCATTTTGCAACGCAATGCATGCTTGGTGAGGACCCATCTACATTTCGCCACTATGCTTTCCTCTTTAATTTTGCGATGACCGGACAGGCTGTGGACCCTATGACGACGTCTACCTCAAGCCCAAAAGGACGGTGACGTTTGATGTTTGACTGCAGTCTTGTCTTGTCGTGCCCTCAGTGGTTTATTCTCTTGTTGTTCTGGCTTCTGCCAAGTCAAAATGTTTTGTGTATTTCTAGGCTATTAATTTTGTTATATTTATATATACACGAGTATCTTTGTGTTTTTCATATATGGCCTATTAATTCTGCCTTGTTGGTTAGAGAATAATTCATGGCGGGGATTTCTGTATTTACACTATTCTGTATTATTGGGTTGACATGAGAGCATGGTAAGTGTGAGGTTTGGTGAACCCTAGAACCTGGTTTAAAGCGCCAGCGGCCTTTTTTGCCACTGACCGTTCCAAGGCGGTGCCCTATTGTCAGACCTTTTGTGTTTGTGATGTCTTATTTGGCCTTTTATTTATTTTTAAATTTGTTCTTTATTTCTGTGTGTGTTTGTGGTTGACTGTCGTCATTGAATGCTGCTTTTCCTGTTCGAGTTTTATATCTATATCTATGTTATTGTCGATGCCCGCGCACAGATTGTGGACCCTATGATGACGTCTACCTAAATCCTAAAAGGACGATAAAGTTTGATGGGTTTTTTAAACATATAAACAGTTTATTCTCTTGTTGCTCTGGCTTCTGCCAAGTCACTAAGTACTTGCTTTTGGGTTTATTAGCTATATATAGTTTTTTTTGTTCATTTATATTGATGCATAAATGAGTATTTTTGTGTTATACGATGCTGTCTAGTGTGTACGAGAATATATATAGAGGATCTTACATGAGTACTCGGCAAGAGATATCAGTTTGCCAACTAGTTTAATAAATTCAATAATGAAAGAGAACGAATGTTAGATTCTATTTATCACATAACTCACATATCGACTGTTATTGCATTTTGCCTGTCGCGTTAACACGTGAAACCGAATCATAGTCATTATCGATTTTATTGACAGCGGGTACTAGGCTTATTTGCATAGTTATATAACTAGTTGTATATTAAAAAATAGAATGGTGTTATTTTACTACCTCGTCATAATTTATGTGATAAATGTATATATTCTTTATTTAAACTGTCCAGTTGTATTGGAAAGACTATAGGATAAAAGTGAGGTTTTGTGCACACTATGACCTAGTTTAAACACACAGTGGCCTTTTTTGTGCCACTGGTAACTCTGTTTTGTGCCACTGGTAGCCCTGTTTTGTGTCAATAGTAGCCCTGTTTTGTGCCACTAGTAGCTCTGTTTTGTGCCACGGGTGTTTCGTGTCAATGGTAGCACTGCTTTGTGCCACTGGAAGCTCTGTTTTGTGTCAATAGTAGCCCTGTTTTGTGCCACTAGTAGCTCTGTTTTGTGCCACGGGTGTTTCGTGTCAATGGTAGCACTGTTTTGTGCCACTGTTAGCCCTGATTTTTGCCACTGGTAGCCCTGTTTTGTGCCACTGTTAGCCCGTTTTGTGCCACTGGTAGCCCTGTTTTGGACCACTGGTAGCGCTGTTTTGACCCACTGGTAGCCCTGTTTTGTGCGACATGTAGCCCCGTTTTGTGCCACTGGTAGCCTTGTTTTTAGCCCTTTTTATGTTTGTAGTGTCGCATATTTTGCTTTTACCTTGTAATTGCTGTTTCAAGAAAAAGAAGAAGTAACGCATGCTACACCTCAAAAATAAAAGGATTGTCCGTAGGAGCGGTCAGTGGCAAAAGAGCCGTTAGGCGTTTAAACCAACAGTTGTTCAAAATGATGGAATTGTGTTTTTGTGTCGTCTGCTTGGAAAATAACAAAATGACAATCTTGAGACGAATAAAATGTTCATGAATATTCTATTTGATGAAAACTGTCACAAATATTAAATGACAAAGAATAAATAAATGTCAATACGGCGCAGCATTTGCAATTTAAAAGTAAGGAAACCGTCTTAAAGCATTACGTGGTCCGCTTATTAACTTTCATACTCCATCCAACCTTTTTCCCTAGAAGCGAAGACATGGTTGGCTGGGGTATGAAATGAAACTTTAATTTCGGCTTAAAACGTTTGAAAATTGTAAAATTAAAATAATTTTAACGGGTTATCGCATTGCGTCAGTAAAACATGTTTTTAAACATGTATTCTTATCAAAATATCTGTTATACAATCCTGCTAATATAAGCTTTCCCATCACTTAATGGAAGGAACTAAGGCGTTATCAAACTATGATGCTATTATTTATTGAATTGTATAACAAAAAAAAAGAAAGATATAAAAATCGGACAAATCGGGAAAGTAGCATTCAATGACGACAGTCAACTACAAAACACAAAAATAAACACGCAAACAGACAAACGAAAAGGCAAAAGTAATAAAAAATGCAAAGACATTACAAACACAAAATGGTTGACAATAGGGCTTCCGCCTTGGAACGGTCAGTGGCCAAAACGGTCATTGGGGGTTTAAGCCAGGTTCTAGTGTACACCAAACCTCACACTCACCCTATTGTCTTTATTTGCCTGAATATTCCTGTCGAACTGATCTACAGTTTATTTATCAGCATCAAATATAAATAGAGAGAAACACTTACCTTTAAGTTAAGGTAATTTCATTTAAGCCTAGAATTTGTCCAACGATCACTTTTCACATCCAGACACACATGTGATATCTCACTTCCGGTACACAAGACAAGGCACGTGTGTCTGCAATCACTCCGGAAATTCTCAGTGGACAGGCTTTATGTCTGGCAACAAAGAGCATCCGAGACACGGGCACAACTAATACCATCGGAGGAGCTTTGATATCGATTGGATTAAAAGGATTCAAAGCAGTGTCAGAACAAGCACTTAAGCAACGTTAATGTCCCCCCCCCCCCACACCCACCCCTACCCCACCCCTCCCAAAACAAAAGTTTAATTCAAATTTCTGATTGTTTTATATATCGTTTACTCGAATAAATTATTTTTGCATTTTCACATTGTTATATATGAAATTGTCATTATTAATAGAGTAATAGCTAGGCAATTGCAATTTACAACACGAATACTAATTAAACGAGCATAGACATTTTAATACTGTGGCAAACAAAAATAATACTATTTGAAACGATATGCATGCGTATACATGCTCCCTGTCATGTGACTTTATGAATATTTGTACGACTTAAAATGTTTGGGGAGGGTGTGTGTTTGTCCGCTTTTGGTATTCTCAAAACTTACTCATGGATATAGATTTGTTTGTATTGCAAGTGAGAAGACCACAGTGTGAGATTGAATGAACATATTAGACAACACTGACAGAAAACAAAATGACACATTCATGGATATGAAGAAAGGTACAAGACCTGGAGTGAAAGCCCTAAATAGTACTTTGTTACACCACTAACATTGTAAAAACAGTCTCGGCAACTTAATACCAGTTTTCATGCATTTTAATGTATTTCATCAACAAATAACATTTAGACAGGAAAGGTCTCATTCATAATGGGAATGTACATGTGGACTTTATTCATAATAGCCGCTATAGAAAGTCGAAGTGTATAGGGAGACCTTAAATAGTCTAAGGATAAAGTTCCAAATATTACAAATAACGATCGGAGTTTTGACGCTGGTATGTTTTCTTACTTAAAATTTCGATTCGGCGGTTCCACTACTCCGGCCGATAAAGGTTCTGGATATTGTTTAACCATCCATAGGAAATGTTGTCTGCTTTTAATTTAGTATTTTGACTGTTACTTGTGATGCACAGGCTTCATAACAGCTGCTCCCAACTAAATTCCATTTTGTTTATTTCGCTCTTCGGGAAATAACATTTTGTTAGATACTGGGACCATACGCCACTGGACATGGAATATTAATAGTTAAATAGCATGTCCACCGCCATATGCATGCCATCTTCGGGATGGTTAAAAGTATGTACTATTGATTTTATGAATGAGGAGTTCTGCCCAACCAAGGGGCTAGAGGGCGTGAACGACAGCAAGCATATTTCGCAACCGTTCTTGAAGAGTCTTAATCAAACTGAGACTGCAATATTTCGTATTTATCGTGTTCGGACGTTTCCAAAGGTCCACTCTCATACTCTTTTATATAGAACAGTAGCGTTGCTTGTGCAGTGTGGAGGCAGTAAAACGTCTCTCCGCGCTTGCAATCAGGACCGTTATTCATTCAATATTTGGAGATCGATGAGCCCGATATTGAGATCTGCTCAACCCGGGACTAGGGGCCGTGAACGGTAGCAATCATAATTTACTACCGAACACCGTTCATGATCAGTCTCAATAAAATCGAGACTGCAATATTTCGTATTTATCTTGTTCGGTCGTTTCCAATTGTCCACTCTCATACTCTTTTACTTTTGGATGGATTGCGTTATTCTCAAAGTTATCAGGCTTCAAAATACTTTCTTTAATTGTTTCTTTTTTCTTGTAGATAAGTCTATTCTGCCGTTTGAAATGTCATTGCCGGTGAAATTATTAGAGTAATTAATATTCTATAACTGGATATTATATCTAACAATACTATCGTTCCAATCAATGTAATTACGACAATAAAACACCATTGAAGACGTAGCATTAACTTATAAGGTTAGACGGACTAATACAGAATCAATTGATTTTATGAATAACCATTAGGACTAGTGTATAATGGATTTTTTGCAGTTATTATAATTGGTTAATTGAAATTGTATATGAAATAGAGTATTGGCGGATTTTTAATAATAACTATTTATTTATTCGTCTTAAAACAAATGTGGAATACTCGGCTGGACAACAAACGTGGTAAGCATTTAGCGACGAAAACGGTTTTAATCAAACTAAACATGCACACATCTAACTCATTGTATATGCAACTTCGCTGCAATAACCATCAGTGTGGTCTTAAATAAAGATCACATGTAGTCAAAGAGTACGATCCTATAAATAAGTGTGCGGAATTATGTGTTTTCCTAAAACATTAATTAATGGTAAGTATACATACTCTGTAAAACATGTTTCGAACCTCTCGGTTTGATGTTGTGGTTTTTGTAAATCATTTTTTATTTTAAATTAATGTTCAGGTCTGTTTTATCAATTCTGTGAAAAATACATGAAATCTTCGGTGCTTCAGAAGGTTTCCTAAATTAACATAATGGAAAAAATTACATTCGGATACAATTATGCAGACGTAACTTTTGATTTAAGCAGAAATTATGTAAGGCTTTGCAGAGATTCTTTATGAATATGGTCCCAGTCACCAGGGTGTTCAGTTACAATAAAAAACAAATATGGTAACATTTCTGTAACAAATTCATTGGAAATGCTCCCGCCTTGCAGGAAATGCGATGATTCCAGTATCTGAGATTAGAGAGGGTCTAGCAAAATAGAGCACTGACTCATTATATTTTGTATTGACAACACGAAAGAACAGTATCAACCCCACGGTCATCGTGTGTTCTTTCTTCTGATCTCAGCTTGCCAGTCAATTTTGATTTTATGTTTTTAAGTTTCATTATCAAAGATAACGTCTATTCGTTGTGTATCCAGTAATAACAGCCATCGAACAAATGACGGTACACGTGTTCATTTCACAGAAGATACCGATACATACTGAAAAGGTGATCCCTTAGAAGCAGCAAACACAAACAACAAGAAAATTAGCAGACTCGGTTTTATTGAGTCTTTTCAAGAGAGACAATTATAAGATCACGCCTCCTAGCACCGGCTTAAGCGCTATTCTACTTTAAAGCAACACAGAAAGGGTTTGATGATCCCAAAAGACCAGTAAATAATAACACTACTGATTTGTAGTCGGGGCGATTTATTACGGCCACCACAAAGCACTGAACAAACGCTAGTGTGAATGTCAATAAATACTGCAAAGATGATCCCTTGGAAGCAACAAACACAAAAAAGAGAGAAAGTAGCAGACTCGATTTTAGTTAGTCTGTTTCTTGAGAGTTAATTATAAGATGCAACACCACTCACGCCTCCTAGCAAAGGCTTAAGCGATATTATACGTTAGGGCAACACGGAATGGGTTTGATTATCCCAAAGGAGACTGCAATATTTATTTGTATTTATCGTGTTAGACGATTTCCAAATGTCTCCTTTCATACTTTTTATATATCACAGTAGGGTTGTCTGTGCAGTGCGGCGTGGTAAAACGTCTCCCCGTGCTTGCAATCAGAAATGTTATTCTTTGGAGATCGGTGAGCCCGATATTTACAGATATCGGTGGTACATTCTCAAATACTTTTGGTTTCTTACTTGAATTCCGAATGGGTGATTCCATTACTCCAGCCTTTAAAGGGTCTGATTGTTTTATCACATTTAAGATATGTTGCCTGCTTTTTAATTTAGTCTTTTGACTGTTACCTGTAATACGCAGGCTTAATAACCTCTGCTACCAGCTAAATTCTATTTTGTTTATTTCGCCCATTGTTTTCTTGTTCAGGGCAACGCGTTTTTGTAATAACTGGGACCATACGCCGCTGGCCATGGAATGGTGTGAAAATACCGCATTGAAGGTTCCATGTTTACCGTCATATCATTGGCATCTTCGGGATGGATCAAATTTCTGTACTATTATCATTTTAAATAGTGAGTTCTCTTCTCAACCCGGGGCGAGAGGACATGAACGGTAGCTAGCACTTTTAACTACCGTTCATGAACAGTCTCAATCAAACCGAGACTGCAATATTTTTTGTATGTATCGTGTTAGACGATTCCCAAATTTCTCCTTCCATACTTGTTTTAATAATAAGGATACACATATTATATTAAGTTAATTCAAACTAAAACGTGTATATTGTCTGTGTTTTGCTCCACAGAAATACAGATTGACCACGAAGATGGAATTAGAGAGCGCAACATCAGACGACCAGTTAGTTAAAGAATTAATTTGGAATTGCCTGTTTGCATTGTACATGTATCAATTTATAAATATAGTTCAATATACAAATACTGTAATAAATAGTTATAAACTAGAAACGGCCAGGTAGTAAATTGAAATAAAATTTACACTTTCAACACATACTGTCAGAAATGATTATACATTTCAAAAACGTTATTAAAAAGTGTACAGACGACTATACATACTGAATATGTCAGTCTACAAAAGTTTGCAATAATACATACTACAATGGTGAATAGAAAACAAACAATATGTAAAGAAAAACTACAATAACGCGTTTGTTGTTGTCTTTCAGGATTTAGTATTAAAAGCTCGTAAACCGCAATGGCTATATTTGCGTTGCAAGTGCGAGCAATAGAGGTTAAACACCATAATATTTGTATTGACATGTCTGCTATTGGGTCGTTAACCGTTCACATTATCACTCAGTCTTATACCGATTTACATCCCACAATACATTGCTGGGCTTTATAATGAACTTTTACCATATATAGTTTACTGTTTTTTTTGCATTTTTGTTACTTGTAAATAATACTATAATTTGAGGTAAAAGGCTGAATCGAAAATCAGTCAGCTCCATGTGAACCGTCGATACGTTAAAGGCTTCATTCTCGTCATTCTATTAAGGTTTGTATTCATATATACATGAACATATTTGTATTACTATTACAGGGCTTATTACTGCTGCTAAGTTGGTTACACATTTTGCCATCGACCGTTCCAAGGCGGTAGCCCTTTTGTAAACCATTTTATGTCTGTGGTGTCACATACCTTGTCTCGTATTTGTCTTATATAAATGACCATGCTTAATATATAGTGTGTCTTTTGTCTTATATGAATGACCATGCTTAATATGTAGTGTTTTTTTTTGTCTTATATGAATGACCATGCTTTCTAATCGGATGAATCTTTTTCGTATTCGCTAAACTTCGCGACAACACATAACTAGTCATTATTAGTTGACACAACATGAACTGGCACTTCATTTACCTTTCTAATGGAGCTTCATCTCCCAATGGAGCTTCATCTCCCAATGAACGACAGTATGAAATAAGTTGTAATTGTCACGCAACTGCCGTTGGTAATTTGGCGGAAGCAAAATAACAATCATTAATTTATTTTGCACTTTTCCTTCCTGGTAAATGGTTATTAGCAGTATGTTTTTGTTTAAACTCCACACAGCTTCCACACTCAACTACGGAAAAATAACAGGCAGTATACCGAAAATTTAACATTAACAAATATTTCAAAAGTCGACATCAAATGCTTTATATTAGTTAAACTGGAAATTTTAAGCTTTTTAATTGTTATTTATTGAAACTGATAATTATTAATTTTCATGAAATAGACCAGCACACAATTTCTTCCAAATTAAACGCTAACGTTCTAAACGCAGAATATATATTGTGTATATGTTCGACGTAGTACGCAACAAAATATGCCGTCAATAAAAAAAAATGTTTAAATATACATGCATGCATATTTACCCATTTTTGGCGGGACATCCAAATAAAGCGAGTATAGAAATCCACCAATTTAACATTAATATGTGTATGTTCTAATTTATAACTCTAGGTAAAAATACGTAAATACCTTTTAAATGTAATCATTTTATGAAGGTTATTTCAAGAAAGTTAACTGGCATATTGAATACATCCGTTATATAGGATGGTTCAGAGCTCTTTGAAATACTATGCATCAATTCAGACATTTGGAGCAATTATTTGTTCCATAGTGAGGAAGTATATAAATGTCATATCTACGCTAACGGCTGAGTAGTATTCACCTAATAAGGAATGTGCGATCCTTTCCCTTTTAATATCAAGAGGTTGTATATATGAGAGTTTTGTTTCAACACACGTTCTATTTGCGGGAGACCATATGCTTTATAATTTTTGATCATACTTTTCTCCCATTTCTGTCATGTGAGATAGGTATTTTCCTCATGTGAGATAACTCTACCTCACATGACATGTGACTCTTACATAAAACGTCATGACGTCACATTGGTGACGTCGCCTTATTCTAGGGTAAAATCAAATACAAGTCAATAAAGTATGACGGCACTAAGCGCATAATGGGAGAAAAATAATCCATCATGAGTTTATCCATGTGAGATAGGTAAATCTCACCTTCGGGATCAGAAATGCATCCAGGAACTCGGCAGAGCCTCGTCCCTGGTTACAATTCTGACCCTCGAGTGAGATTTCCCTATCTCACATGGATAAACTAATGTTGGATTCTTATAATCTCTTAGGCATTAGCAGAACGGTGGTATTTATTCTCTGTCTTGGTCTTATTCGAGAGGGTCATACATAGACAAATAAAATGGATGCATATTTAATTTTTATGGAAGCCTATAGCTTGTGTAAATCTTATCATATTTTCATGTTGATACAAAGATCGAAAATGAAATGTAGCATTCACAGGTCGCAGTCCATCAAAACCAAATATTATAAACAAAGACAATATACGGGGATAATAAGAAGCAAAGTGTGCCACACCACAAACAAAAACGGGTTGACAACAGGGGTACGGCCTGAGACCGGTCAGTGGCAAAACTGGCGTTAGGTTTTAATGCCAGGATCTAGGATACATCAACCCTCAAAGTAAACCTAATGCCATGGTAAATATTTGGGATAATGTAAATAAAGAAATATCAGTTATGCTATATCCTCTAACAAACTATGCAGCAATTTTACGCGATTTAAGTAAACCACACTGATCATCATGTATATATGCATACACAAAACAAAAGCACGAAAGGCCACAAAGAAATTACTCAATGACCTGCCCTCAACCAGAGCAACAAAAAAGCAGTTAAGAGTACAACAAAACCAAATTACCTTTCTTTTCAGGTTTCATGTTGACGTCATCATAGGGTTCACACTATGTCGGGCTATCGCACATCAAAGAGGAAAATGAGTGACGAACTGCCAATGGGTCAACCATTAAACATGTAGTGCGTTGCAAGATGACAGGATCAGAACCAATTTTGATAACTTTTGACAAAGGATCTTACGAAGTGCGTTACTTTTATATTTTAAAAGTAGATCATGGTTGCGATAATAATATTTTGAAAAGCTTTTGCGACGTTTATTATAACAGTAGCCCTACGAAAGTAGCTGTTTAGTTATACAAATTTGACGAATATAGTAATATACGTTCTCAACTAAACTACATGCTCTAGAAAAAACTAATAAGATGCAAATAATCCATAAGATTTTTCTGGGGAATATCCTCATCAAAGCTGGGATAATTAACAATATCAAAATTAATTGAAATCATTTCTCTTGTCGTATATTACCACATGGGCATTATCATATTCTGCTTCAGATTAGCAAGATGACCATATTTAGACTATAAGCATGCACGAGTATTCCAGGTTTAAGGATTAATACTCAATAAAACCGAGTCTGCTACTTTTCTCTCTTATTTGTTTTTGTTGCTTCCAAGGAATCACCTTTTCCGTATTTATTGACATTCACACTAGCGTCTTTTAGTGCTGTGTGTTGCGGCCGTAAAAGGTCGCCCCGACTACAAATCAGTAGTGTTATTATTACTGGTCCTTTAGGATCATCAAGCCCATTCTGTGTTGCTTTAAAGTAGAATATCGCCTAAGCCGATGCGCGAGAGGTGTTGCATCTTATAATTACCGCTCATAAACAGACTCAATAAAACCGAGTCTGCTAGATCACCTTTTCAGTATTTATTGTTATAGATTAAGTGGATCTGACCATACGTTTTACAATGTCTGTTCCTTGTTTTTCACGTCTAAAACTTGAATCCACCATATCAATTTGAGTAGAATCTGGTGTAATATGCTTGAATTAGCTCTGGTGCGTAACCTAAGATAGCACACATGTATGAATTATAGTGGTGGTAAAGTCATCATTCTGATATCGAATTTTAGGTTTATTCATTATGTATAGGCCCTTAGAATACATACATATTTTTCTCAATTGATGTCAATTTCATACGTCAAATTATGCAATTACCCCGTAGCCTCTACACGAAGGGTAATGTGCCACCAATAAAACAGAGTGATCATAACACTACGTGTACTGTACATACTGAGAAAGCAACAAACACAAACCAGAGAGAAAAGTAGCAGACTCGTATTATTGAGTCTGTTCATGAGAGGTAATTAAAAGATGCAACACATATCACGCCTCCTAGCACCGGCTAAATCGATATTCTACTTTAAAGGAAAGAGATTGGAATTGAAGATCCCAAAGGACCAGTAAATAATAACACTTCTGATTTGTAGTCGGGGCGACTTTTTACGGCCGCCACACAGCACTAAACAAACGCTAGAGTGAATGTCAATAAATAACGAAAAGGTGATCCCTTGGAAGCAACAAACACGAACTTTTTAAGCAGTATGTGTGCATTAATATTCCTGATTCAATGCTAACCTACGGTTTATTTAGCCACATAAAATAGACCCATACAGAGACACTTATCTTATGCGACAATCTCATTTAACAACTAAATAAGAAAGAGCCTGGAATTTGTCCGACAATCACTTGTCAGAGCCTTTTTGACAGACACGTCCAGAAATATTTGTAACGTATTACTTCCGGTAAACAATACACGGCATGTGTGTTTGCAATCACTGCGGAAATTCTCAGTGGACAGGCTGACAGACAAAGTGCATACGAGACATGGCTACAAATAAGACCATCGGAAGACCTTTGATATCGATCGCATTAAACGGATTAAAACCAGGCTAATCTCATATCCCCAGTGCCAGAACACAATTAAGCTCCATTAACATCATCGCAGAGAAAAATAAATAAATTACTATTCGAATTTCTGATTTGTTTTATATATCGTTTTTCTCGCCACGAAATATTTGTGCATTTATGCAAAGGTACATATCAAATTATCATTGGTAATAGTAATAGCTATGCAGTTGTAATTAACTTATCACATGTGTACTATTTAAACAAACACAGACTTGTGTTACAGTGGCAAGTATAAATACCATTTTAGGTATAACCTGGAGGCCTTATTGCCTACTGACCGTTCCAAATCTGTAACCCTGTCTTCACCACCCTTTCTGTTGTATTTCGTTTTTTTCATTGTATAATTATTTAAATATTGCCCCTTGTTTGTAGTACAGTGTGGACTTACGATGCCATTGCGTTTGGACACTGTTGTTTCTATAGGACCCTATATCTCATTTTTGAATGCATTCGGGGTCTTCTCATGTTCAACAGTCATGTTGTATTACTACTGCTGATCAGAGTTTTGACCCCCAGTTTCATCAGTAAAATGCTGCATAAAAATTCACAGTATGTAGTTTCCTTTTTCTGGCGTTAATTTGCTAAATAAACAAAATACAGTCGTATATTATAGGAAAGTACATCAGCAGCGTAGATGGCCTCCGAATAAACAATAAGAGTCATTATCAGTAGATTTATGACGAACGATCAATGTGTCTCTCTGTATTCTCACAGGACGCTTTATATCTACTCGAACTAAGCCCAAAAACACAGTAACAAATGGGAGCTAAATTAGCATTGACGTTTATATAAAACAAGACGATGATTCATGTTAATATCCTATTTGTTGTCGAACAAATTCCACGAAATCCTGATATGACATTCTTTGGGGAAGATTATGGTTCCTGGCCTTAAATTCACCAACCATTCTTGAGAATATTCTTAGACTTAAGCCCAAGTACGCAGATTGCAATCACAAACATTTCTAAAATGTTAAAGGATAAACGTTCATGACAACCTGATATGAACAAATATGATAAATACTAATAAATAGCAACTGCATACGACTGTTTAGCTTTCAAGGTCATGGGAATATTTGTGAACGAAATTTGAGTACTTGAGCTCAAGTCTAAGAATAGTTTGAAGAATTGTTGGTGAATTCCAGGCCTAAGGTCTCCGTGTTTTTATACAGTTCGATCGGAAATGAGACAGGAAGTTCTTTTGTTTCTTAAATATTAACAGTTGGTTTCAAAACACAAATACATACCAAAAAGCAAATTGAATTAAATAACGTGTTAACCAAGTATACTTGTTTATAACAAATAACAAATAATAATAACGAAATATGCATACAGTAAACCAATGTGTGCAACGTGCTTATACTCATATATTTAAGAATACAACTACTTCAGTACACATACATATATTTGGTGCATCATTTTTTGTTTATCTCATGTTTATTAGAATGCAGTCTATTTTTATTTATAGGACGCCTAACAATATGGATCAATCCTTACATATTTCAAATACAACACATATATTTAATTTTAAAACTTTCGGCGCCAAATTTATATTTGAAAATTTCTTCCAGCGCAAAATTAATTTCGATAATTTCCAACATCAATCGTGTGGATATTGAATTTGCTAGAACTTGGGAATGAATAAAGATATTAACTGGACATTTTCAGCAATACTGTATTATATAAAAATATAACAATACAATTGTCCCATAGGGTGTCACCAAATGTTATGTAATTATGTTTTGTTTTATAAAATTGACGTTTTTTTTCTTATTGAAGTCCCTCTTATGCATGTTAAATAAAGATAAAATGCAATTGTTCAAGTTAAAATTAATTCTACGCATACGCCATATTGACACATTGAGGTCTAAACTTATTCCCATATATGGTGTTATATGCAGCACTCGCAAATTTGTTAACTATTTCTGCAATAGTTTGGTGATAGTTTTGGTACATAGGATATAGTTCTAGTTCATGACACGTCTCCCTCTCCCACAACGCATGTGAAAATACTCGGCGGTCCTCTCGCACAATGCCATATTTGGCTGACTCAAATTGACCTGCAACCCCACCTAGCCCACAGGGTAGAATGTCAACATCATCATCATCACCTGAAATCAATAATAACAAGCATTATTTGTACTTCTTTTACATAATAATTAATGCTGAGATATATTGTATCATAATACAAATGAAAATAATTATTGTATTCAAAACATGCTATTTTGGTTCATTTTACAATCATATACATCTTTTAAATTTTATAGAAATCATGTCCCTTTGATTTTCAGAAAACTGAGTGAGAAGTTTTATTGAATAAACTATTCTATACATAGCACTTTCACATTCACGCATAAATTAAGAATGCAACACTGATAACATTTTTCCATTGTTTATCACCTAAATTATTTCTCTAGCCACAGACATGTTTGCAAAATGAATGTGACCCGACACAAATATGCAGTCAAACTGACTGAAAGTTGAAGATGTATTTGCAGACACATTTACATGGGAAGAATTTTGAAATGCTTCATTTTCCACAACATTACCGGAGTCATATTGAAACCGCTCCTATACACAATCGCTGTCATTTAGAACGATATCCAACACTACCCTTTCTAAAAATAAAAGCAAATATGTCATGTGATTCCCGCGTGTTTTTGTTCCGCAACTAGTAATCGCATCTGGTATTTTATAAATAACATGACCACAATATAAAAAACTAACCACTGGATGATTTTAAAAGCAGTCGTATTGTTTGTGTTTGGTAAGTTTTTTTCTTTTTTACATCGCACGAAAATGACTGTAAGAGTTTGTCACAACTATCTCAGGTATTTGGCCGACACAACAATTAACTCCGTATCATCTGTCGTCCACACATATAACCACCCTCACAGAAAGCAAAAATACATGATGATCAAAAATAATAGTACTGCTAATCCATAAAATATTAACCATTACGACATTGACCCAAATAATAGTACGAACCGCTGTTGTCCAAATATTACCCACCCACACGTGCGCACCCATACCCTTGGTTTATAATATCCATTAACTATTTGTATAACTCATCTTACGGTTTTCAGTCATTGATAATATGTTGTGTAAATAAACTATTCTATAGTTCAACTAGTCATGTTATATGGTCAATATGGTCAATGTAAATATCTTACTCAATAAATAAAACAAGCAGATTAGCACTGTTGTGAAAATAGTTTTCGGCATAGCTTGGTATTCAGTGTTATTCAATTAACCTTTGCGATTAATGCCGTAAAATCCATTACATAAGTATGATTTTACCTGAGTTATAGTTCATAAATTATATTACGTCTCTCAGGGGAACGTTGTTCATAAATCGGATGTATTCAGACGTGGTTTTCATGGTTGACACATGATAATCTCTATCGTACATTTTATCTAACCGGAAAACTGAATACTTAATTTCCATTAAATATATATGTTAATTGCGCCCTTAATGTAGGTGTTATTTGCAAGAAAGGAAAAACTTAAAACTAAATACTGGATTTGGACTCACGGTTTTATATTTATTTGGAGAAACAAAAAACATGAATTTAATCATCATTATGTAGATTATCACTTAACAGTTTTAAATTTTTTGCTGCAAACAGCTATGCAATATTATGAAAATACTACTTTGAAAGTTCCATGTTCACCGTCATTTGCATACCATCTTGGGAATGGTTTAAATTTGTCGTACTGTTGGCATTTTAAATATTGATTTCTGCTCAACCCGGGGCTAGAGGGTGTGAACCATAGCAAGTATTTTTCACTGCCGTAGATGAACAGTCTCAGTCAAACAGAGACTGCAATATGTTTTTTGGCAATGCCTTCCCATGCTTGTAGTCAGACCTGTTATTCATTCCGATCTCTGGAGATCGCTGAGCCCGATATTTATATGCAGATATTGATGGTACATTCTCATATACGTTTGTTTTCTTACCTCAGTTTAATGCTCCCAACTAAATACCATTTTGTTTATTTCGCCCAGTTTATTTCGCCCCATGTTTTCTCGTTAAGGGCAAAGCATTTTGTTAGAAATGGGAACATACAACGGTAACGGTACGACAATACCTCATTAAACGTTTCATGTTCAACGTCATATGCATAACATCTTCAGGATGATTAAAATGTTCATACTACTGCCATTTTAAATATTGAGTTCTGCTCAACCTCGGGCTAGAAGACGTGAACGGTAGCAAGCATTTTTCACTGCAGTTAATATTTCGATTAAACCAAGGCTGCCATAGTTGTATTATATATATCGTTTTCTGCGAATTCTAAATTGCTTTTTTCATAACCTTCTTTTGAAAGAGTTTCTTTAAGAATGTGTGTTTTGTTTTAATAAAGCGAAGCGCGTTTTGAATATGCCATGCTGAAAATGACATGAGCATGTGCATTAAGTGACAAAAAATATGTAAGGTAAACTAATTGCATAAAGAACCCGGCACAATGGGTCTTTAGGTTGCGGTACACTAATTGCTTTCCCATAGGCCACAATGCAAGCTTTTCCGAAGATAAAAATAAAAATAAGCGTACAAAGTCAAAAGTATGTGTCTTATTTTTAAGGTAAGTCCAAACCCAATGTGCTAAAACTTAAAATTCAGCATGTTTCCACTACATAACTCCATGGGGCCGCCCGCCATATTTGTTTACTTGCATAAACGCAGTAAAGTTTTACCTGCTTTGGAGGGGGGATTAATCTCACAATTCCATGTTTAAAAAATGCATTTGGTAAAAATAAATGCTCTCATTTTAATAAATGTTATTTATTAATTAATTAACAATTCTGAAGAGTAGTTTGAAGCATTTATCTGGCATGTTTAAATTTGTGTGACCTTTCACTTTTGGCCCAGGTCACTCATGGAAAGGGGAGTGAACAAGCCCATGCCTTATTTAGGATACCACAACCTATAAGTCACTGTCAATGGTAAATAAGTGACACAATAGAACTACCTGGTGTACATCAAACTAAAAGTATATCAACTTAATGATGTTTAAAAATATCGCAGTTGAATTCTTCTTATGCATTATTTAAACACAGTATAAATATAATACTTCTGAAACAAACAATCATGGCCTGTTGTAATGTATTGTTTGCCGGTGTAAGGAACAAAATCGACCCCCATAAAATAATTTTGCTATGAACTCCATACGTAAAATGTTGACGCCTGAAGAGCGTCAATTTATTACAGTATGACCCCTAGATATAACGGGTATTGTATTTTGTTTCTATTTTTACATGTGCAGATAAGGCAGTTGTGAAAATTTTGTCCAAATAAACAAATTGAAACAGCCAATGGACTGGTTCTGTTTTGAACACAGCTTTTGTTAGTATGAGTACCAAGATGAGTACCGATTTCGATGGTTGTTTTTTTTATTTTGCAAACATAGCGCAAACATAGCTACTATCAAATGAATATACACGTGCCCAATAAATGTATCTAGTAATTCTAAGTAACGCTCAAATCGTGCTCATGAATGCCTGTCACACGAAAGTTTCAAGGCGGAATCCATTAATATATAAATACCGGTACTCTTAAGTTTGTTGTGAAATGAAGTCAGCATTTATGATTATTATGACGTATGAGTCTACTGGCCAATAACTTCAGCGTCACTTATCCAGCGATTATCGTATTAAATTAATAAGATAATCCCTGAATAAGTGACGCTTAGAAGTTAGCAATATCGGCCATATGTGCATGTACATATGTGCACGTGTGTTTACATGTATACATATGATTGTCTACGGAAGCACGGAAGATATTTCATGCGTTCGAGGTACTATTAATTAAGTGCGCACGAGATAATTTGCCACCTGTGGCAGTGATACTGCTTCTCAGTGAGTATCGATACGCCCTCCACAACTAGAATCTATAAAACCTCCCAAATGAGTATTGATAACCCTCTATTGAGTATTGAATTGATAACGCCTTCCCTTTGAGTACTGTTACCCCTCCCCATTTAGTATTGATACCCACTTCCACACTGAGTATCTATAATACCTCTCCATTGAGTAATGATACAAGTACCCCTCTACATTGAGTATTGAAGGGATATCAATACTCACGGAGAGATTTTATAGGTATTCAATGTGGAGCTGGTGAATACTAGGGAGGGTATCAATACTCAATGTAGTGGGGGTATCACTACTCAATGGGAGGGGTATCAAAACTCAATAGCGTGGTATATCAATATTCAATAGAGACGGATATCAATACTCAATGGGGAGGGGTTATCAAAACTCAGTGAGGAGGGAGTATCGATACTCTTCGATACAGAATGTGGAGTTAGTATCAATACTCATTAGCGAGGGAGTATCAATACTCACTGGGGATGGTGTATTAAAACCCAGTCGGGAAGGGTATCAATACGCTATCGGGAGTGGGTATCAATACGCATTAGTTTAAGCATATTTATTTTACATCGATTGCGAAACAAGTTCTTGCAACTTAGATTAATCACTTTCGATGGTTTCCTGGGTAGAACCAGTACTAAGCAATGTGGATTAATTTTCTTGCTCAAGGATAAATAACGTGGCCGTGGCGAGGATCGAACACACGACCTCTCGATCTGGAGTTCGGCGCTCTACCACCGGATCACGCACTAAACTTATACTCATTGAGGCGGGGGTATAAATACTCAATCGGGAGGAGGTAGCAATTCTGAGTGATGTGGGTGTATCAATACTCAATCGTGGGGGTGTACCAATACTCAATCGGGAAGGGGTATGAAAACTTATTCGAAAGTGGGGATCAATACTCAGTTTGGAGGGGGTAACTGATATCAATACTCAGTGTGAAGGGAGTAACAATACTCAATAGTGTGGGGTACTAGTATCAATGAGGAGGAGGTATCAATACTCACAGGGCAGTGGGTATAAATACTCAATGGGGAGGGGTATCAATACAACAGATAGCGTTCAGTTCACCGATTGGCTAATAACCTTGTGGGCACGATATATTTGTTGGTGCGAATGAATTAGTATTTCATGCACACAAATTATTATCCCGTGGGTACTAATTATTATTACGTTGCTAAAATTTAACGATCTCAAAAAAAATAATTCAAAGAAAAATCAAAAAAATCGTTTTACCAGTGTAAAGGACCCCTGTTGTGGTTTACTTGTTAAAACACATTATTTTTGTAAATATCTTACGAGTTGTGCTTATAAATCATTGGTTTAATAGCCATATAGTTAAATAATAACATTACGTGACTTTTGTGAAAGTTTGGGAATTGGGAATAATCGGCCCAGTAGTAATTAAGTAATTGCCAAAAAGCTAACCTAAACTTACACAGGTCCAGTTAAAGCTAAATATGTAGAAATATGTTTTCTTTATTTTACCATATACCTTGCTGATAATTAAAGTCCTGTTTAGATGAAAATGACATTTAATATTTTTGCTGGTTTTTCTTAAAAGGTTTGTTTGTTTACATTAAACATAAAGAAGATATGTTTCCATATCCATTTTAATTTGTCGTGTGTATCTTTTCATATAGATACGGTTTTCTTATAACAACACATGTGAGAATACTAGGCGAACATTGTATTCCCTTTCTTCCAAAAAAATATCCATTGTTCCATGTATTATGCTACAAGTGGTCCTTAATGGCCAAATTACGCCAACTATTAGTAGAAGTGGAAAAATGTCCAGTTTCTTGCAGAATGTTGGTTAGTACTGGTAACAGAAGCCACCGTTAAGATAACTGACCGTAAAAGACTGAAAACATGTTGATAAATGGCGTTGAAACCAAACACAACAAGACATTTGGTGAATTGATATCCACCGACGAAGTGTTAATTGTATTCTGGGTAGAACCATAGATGGAAAATAAAAAAGACGGAAAAAAACCGCTCAGGCGTTGGGTTCGTTTTAATGAGTTGAGTATATGTGCCGATTTATTTCAAAATCCCTCTATGCGTGTGCTAGTTATGCAGCGGACACGACATTTTAACGGACGGACGAATGGACGGACAACGCCAAATCTATATCCCTCTTCTTGGGATAATAACATTTAAAAAATTCATGTAATAAAAAGTAAATAAGTTGTGTTGTTTTTGCGTTGTTGTTGTTTTCTGTTGGGGTGGGTGGGCATGGGGGTCTCCATGCATGGCTTGATGGGTTGAGTATGCGTGTATTTGTGTCAATTCATTACAAAATCTCTGCGAAAACGGGGTTGGCTGGGGTATGAAATAAAACCTTAATTTCGGCTTAAACAGTTGGAATATTGTAATTTTAAAAAACAGGTTATCGCATTTATTGATTAAAACATGTTTTTGAACATGTTCTTTTGTCGAAATATCTGTTATAATATATTGCTAATATAAGCTTGTCCATCGCTTAATAAAATTAAGGCGGGACCACGTAATGAGAGATATAACACAAACTACCTTATTAAAGGCACATATAATAATTATATGACCTATATGACCTTGACCTTAAAGATACAGACCCGGGTGTTGGTTTTTGTACGTTGTCTCGATTAGATGGGTATTTGTGCCATTTTTATTTCAAAACTCCTCCATGCATGGAAAGTTATGGTGCGGACACAAAATGGACATTATTAAATGCATCTAAGAAGTATATGCCCTTTATGATGACCTTTATGACCTTGGCCTTGATGATACAGATCCGGGCGTTGGGTTCTGTACGTCAGCTATATGAGATAAGTATAACTGCCAAAATATTAAAAATCCGTCCATGCAAGTGAGAGTTATACAGCGGTCACGAAAATTGTAACGGACGGACGAACGGACGGACGAATGAAAGTACAGACAACGCCAAAACGAAAGTAAAACTTAGCAGGATTAAACATGTCGGTAACGGAGTCATTCATTTTTTCCTATGTTCAATACGAATTCTCAGTTTAGCTTGAATGATCTGCAAAACGCAAAACTAATGACTCCGGTACCGACATGGGATATAGAAAACTGCGAAAAGTTCCGTCCTTAAACCATTCATATATAAACTGAATGATAGCTAAAGGTTGAGGGGTTGGTTGGTGTTTTTTTAAGTAAAACAGATTAGATTTGCTGGGAGTCAATATTTTACAGGGATCATATTTCTATGTGTGCGGGTTGTAATATTACTGGCTTTCTCGAAAGAGTCATTCCACGACAGAACAAATTATGACCGGGTGTCATTTTTACTACCCAGCAAAATAACCGGGAGGTTATTATTTTATGGGAGTCGTGTTGAAAATCTGCAACTTAACTTGTCGATCGTTTATTTTTGAATTTGTGTTACTGTGTTTGAAAAATGTCATCACGTCTTATACATTTCATCGGCAAGTTTTAATAACAATACAAATTTACTCTTGCGTCCAACATTAACTCATGGGATCCTGATTTTGAAGAGCTTCTATTGGACACGTTACGATAAAATCACCTTTCGACACCTTTAGCTGTTTTCGCAAAGGAAATAAGGGGATATTATTTGTCTTAGTTTAATAGAAAATATCTTATGGTATTTAAACCTGCATTAAGGAGTGCTCTTAAAGATCAGCAAGTATGACTTATAGTGCCAGTACTCTCACAGAATAGAGGGAAATTGTCATTTAAAAAACTGGTATTATAAACAAGGATAGGACCATTAGCATGTGTCGGTATGTGTGTGTGGGTGTGGGTTCGGGCGGGTGCGCGTGTGTGCGTCCCGTGCCTGCATACTTGCGTGCGAACGTGTGCGTGCGTGCTTCCGTTTCTATTGTTTATAGTCATTTCGTAATATTCTCAAGTGTCCAATCACTGGATTTGTGTGTGGACTCCTTGCGTGGTACTTGTTGTATTAGACTATATGTGGGGATCTCGGTTTTTAAGTCTTATATAAATATATTAATAGTGTTATAAGTATATATGCAACTGTGTCATAATACAACGAAATACTTAGTCACTGTTCAAAAAGACACCAGCCCGTGTCAACGTCTTGTGATGATACTATTCGAAGAATTACTGTTAATTTAAAAAAATAGGGACGATTTCATAACCGCTCCGTTGTAAGTATAATTTCCAAGCAGGTATATATATCAATATCATACTAAAAAGCTTGCTTGCAAAATGTTTCATCGCTTTAAACAAACAATAATTATTAAGAACTGTATAAACACTTAGGAATTGAGGGACCCACTCAAACACATCATCTAAATAAGAAAACACTTTTAATTCTATAATCATTTCAAATCAGAGTACTCATAAAACGTTAGACGTATACCGTGCTTCGTTCACACGATACTGAGTTACACGGAAAAAGCGCAGTTTCCACGGGAATGTCATAACCATCCATCAACCAGCGTTTCATTTCAATGTCTACAGCAGCTGCATTTAGAAAATCTAAAATTGACATATCCATCAATTTAAAATTTTAAAACGTATGCTTACAGAGATAATGCTAGGGTGTGTTATAAGCAATTTAGCTGAGATTTTAATAGAGAGCAAGCAGCATTGAGGCTTGGTGTATTTACCACATTAAACAGATACAACTGCCTTATTGCTGTTTGACATTTACCAGAGCACTAAACATGCAGCAGAATGTCTGATAATATATAAGGACTACTAAATTACATCGAAGTTTACACTAAAGTAATAAAGTATGTATACTTAGTATATGCATAGTATAGCTTACTGATTATAATTGCTGACCTTAAACACACTGCTTTACATATTGCCAAAGGTAAAGAAAGAAAAGGCCAGTCGGTTATAAAACTAAGAAGAGACTTGTTACCATTTTTCAAGGACAACACAAAATATACGCATATGTAATACGTAAATATCCGTTCTAAGAAAGAAAACGAAAGTCATGTCTTATGTGCTACCTTCGGTGCATAATTCGTGTGAGTTTCTGTGTGTTTTTTGCTTTCGCTTATTGTGAAAACACGTCTCGCTGTGTGCGTCTGACTACGCGGCGCACACGCTTTTGCTGTAGCTTGCTTCGCTGCAATCAGCATTGTATTTTATTTTTTTGCCACATCGTTCGCAGTGTTTTCCGCAATAAGTGTCATCGTATCCTGCAATATAAATGCGTGTGTAAGAGATTTTGGGTAGCTTAGGAAGGCTAAAATATGACTGTTTTGTACTGTTTCGTTACGTTTTTCACGAAGTTCAATAGGAAACGCGGTAGTCACGACGGCTTTGGATCTTCCTGGTCATTGAGTACAATAATTTTTGTAATATTCTTATATACATATCCGTATTTACAAGATCATCGTTTTGTTTTACTTGTGTCTTCTGTAAATGCTGCCTGGTTTGTTAGATGATACATCGTGGTGGAATTTCTTTATTAACTAAGTAATGCTTTTAAATTGTGATGACAAAAGTGTGAGTGAGATTTGATGGATACTAGAAGCTAGTTTACACCCACAGCAGCCATTATGCCACATACCGTTCCAAAGCGGCAATTCCGATTTCAACCCCTTTATTTTATGTTTGTGTTGCATACTTTGTTCCTATTTATACTTGAATACTGCTTGTTTTGAATATATTTTTTTGGCTGACTGAGTTCTGTGAACAGTTCACGTTTGACTTTTGCATCTACTCTTATGTTATATTCCGTCTCTGTTCTCGTTTTTGCCATATCAGAAAGAACCGATACATATTGATAAATTATGCCGCTAGCTTTTTCAAAACTAAAAATTAAACGCATAATGCACGTAAGTAATAAAAAAATGCAAGATTATATGCTTTTCCTTTTATCAGTTGTAATATGATTTTTTCAAATAAATTATTAGTATACATAAGCTGTCATTTAGGGAATTTTCATCAGAATTATACCAGAAGAACATTAAACAAACTCCAAAAGCAAGAGAAAAAGCAAGAGAGCCGACAACAGCTGCTACAGTACCAGTAAGTGGAAACAAACAGAACTTACAAAGTTGTTTGTCAAGTTCTTTAGATGTTGCATTTAGTTCATGTTCTTTTATTTATTCTGAAGTGCACAATTGTAGGACTTATCTCAACTGCCAAGTAGAGGGTTTATTTTTTTCAGAGACAATTTCAGTAACAGAATAAGATAAACTGGGAGAGAAAGTAAGTTCCTTGTAAAAAAACAACGTTTGTTCGAACCTCCTAATACGTTTCAACATTAATTGCACACATGGAAAGAATCGGACATCAAAAAGCACCAACGTAAAAGCACATATTGACATCAGCTTTCTACATACTTGACTTGTTTAACTTGCTTTAACATCATAAATTTATGAAACGACCATTTGTTCGACGAGACAAGAAGGTTTGTTGATTTTGTTCGTATTTACTTCTAAATGTTCTAAAAAAAAATCTAAATATAGTGCGTTATACCGAAGTAATAGTATATTGATTTAGTTTTTTAAAGTAAATGATGAAACATGGAAAGAATGAAATGGTTATTTACAGCATGCAGCATGCCGCCGCGAAGCATTGAAAATAAGAAGATAAAACGGTATTTTTTTTTATCTCCTCGACATTTTGGCCCATTTTATTTGACTTTTATTTAACGTTTGTGTGTGATTTTGTTTGACTGTGGTTGGTCATTGAATGTTACATTTCATGTTCTACTTTTAAATATATATTTAATACTTTAAATTTAAAGTACATGTAACATACAAATATAGTCAACACCTATTTTTACCTATACATTTGTGTTTCAGAGTAGAGACAGAACATCTAACTACCGACATTTATCCTGAAGAAGATCACTATCAAAGAAAACAATCATGCGCGTACATACTGAAATGACTTTTCTTCAGAAAAGATTTCCGTAAATTAATACAGTGGCATCATTCGTGACTGACTTTTCTTTAATACAAATTAAAACTGTTACCAAGGCAAGAAATTTGATAACGGCAATGAATACCTAATTGCGGTAAGACAGTTTTTTTGAAAAGTATAAATTTATTCCAATATACATCATGTCTTCGTTCATCCAGAAAACACATTTCGCCTGAGTTCTTGAGAGGGAAAGTATAGTTGAATGGTATTCATGCTTATATCCAATGCATTTTCAATATATATTGTATTACGTTGTTGTACATATACCTCTGTTGTTACTGATTGGAATCAAAGTGATCTGCAAATGATATATTCTAAACGACAAAAATCAACAACATTGACCTATTAATGCTGCCTAGTTTGTTAGATGATATAACCTCATGGATATTTTTTGTTCAGTTTTTTATTTTGTATTTTATTAAGCTTTGCAACAACATCTTAGAGTTTATTTTGTTATTTTCTCTGGATGTGGACTTTTATTGTTAGAGAATTTCATTTGATGGGATGTAGTTTTGTTTACACTGTCTTGTCTATTTGGGCACTGAAGACAGGATAATAGCGAGGATTGTGTACACATAAAACCCATTCAAGCAAACCTGTAGGCCTATTTGCCTACTGACCGTTCCAAGTTGGTAACCCTGTCTTCACCACGCTTTCTGTTGTATTTTGTCATTTTCATTGTATAATTAATTAAATATTGCTCCTTGTTTGTAGTACAGTGCGGACCTACGATGCCATTGCGTTTGGACGCTGTGGTTTCTATATCTCATTTTTGGTTTGACTGGGTTCCATGAATACTACATTTCCTGTTCGATTTTGATACCTACATTCTTTGGAAATAACTTAAGTTGGAAACATATTCATTAGGAGTTTGACTTTCTGAGCTTAACACAGATATAAACAGTTGGTAAAAGCGCGCATACATACGTTTTCAAATATCCATTCGTTTGAAAATAATATTATTAAGCAAGTGAAATGCATGTTAATTGATGGATAGAAACAATTATCTTTTCTTCAATGTGCAGTATGTGCCGCTCCATTCCTAGTGCAAAGCATAAATTGATAGTATATACTCCATCTAAGAATTGTGGTGTCGAGTCATTCTGTCACTCCATCACTCTTTTATGCCACCACCATGTAGGCTTACTAATCTAAAGAAAGACTGTGTATGTATTGCTGTTATTAGATGTTAATCTAAAAAAAGACTATTTTAAAAGTGCTGCTGTTATTGGATTAATAATTTAATACGCAATTGCTATGCACAGTTACTTAATTTCTCTAAATTAAGAAATATATATTTCTTTTTCTCACGTATCGCATCACCATAGGCACATTAACCTATACAAAAGTAAGGGTCGCTATCTAATACAATTTACTTTCTTTAAAGCCGAATTAAAAACAGAATGAGAATTTTAACTAGTCTGTAATGTCCGCACTTCTTCTAAGCAACAACGAATCATGTTATGAACGTTTGGCAGGGTATAACAATATAAAAAGAAATATAAAAAGATCGGACAGGGAAAGTAGCATTCAAGGAGGACAGTCAACCACAAAACGCAGAAACAAACACGCAAACAGACAAACAAGAAGGCAAAAGCAATAATAAATGCAAACGACATCACTAACACAAAAGGGTTTAAAATAGGGCTACCGCCTTGGAACGGTCAGTGGCAAAGTAGGCTACTGGGGGTTTAAACCGATTCTAGGGTGCACCAAACCTCACACTTACCCTACTGTCATCCCATTAAAACAGGACAATGTAAATAAAGAAATCCCCGCCATGATCTAATCTCTAACCAACAAGGCAGCATCAATAGGCAATATAAGTAAAACACAAATATGCTCGTGTAAATATAATACAAAAAAACAATAGCCTAGAAAGCCACAATGAAGGTACTCAATGACTTGGCAGAAGCCAGAGCAGTAAGAGAATAAACCATTAAGGGCAGGACAAGAAAAATCATAGACAAACATCAAACGCCACTGTCCCAATGGGCTTTAGGTAGGCGTCATTATAGGGTCCATAGCCTGTCCGGTCATCGTACAATTAAAGAGGAAACCATAGTGGCGAACTGTAAAAGGGTCCACCACCAAGCATGCAGTACGTTGCAAAATGATAGGGTCATAACCTCTTTTGATAAACTTTTTAACAAGTTTAACAAAGATAGTATGAAAGTGATCATGACCAAGAATCTTACGAAGTTTATAAATCACATCACCATAGAAGTCAGGTTGTGATAGTCCTTGTCGCAGAAGTGTCCTTAAATTATTTTTATATTTGGAAAGAAGATCAGGGTTACGATAATAAAATTGTACAAAGGTTTTACGAAGTTTATGGTAACGGTAACCCTGATTGAGTAACTTTTTAGTTATACAAAGATTACGAATATTAAAGTCCTCAACTCGAGTACAAGCTCTAGAAAAACGAATAAGTTGAGACACATACACCCCATAAGAAGTTGCTCGGGGAACATCCCCATCCAAGTGGGGATACTTAACAATGCCAAAATTAAAATCATCCTTCTTGTCATAGATTTTGCTAATTATTTTACCATTTTCAATCGAGAGATCTAAATCAAGAAAAGAAAAGACCATGGTATTTTAAATTGGGAAATGCCGAATGTAAGACAAAAGTACGTAGACTCAACTGAGAAAAAAATGATTCTTTCAGTTGTGTTTGCTGTCGTTATCGCGCATAATAAATTGTGATTAAGGTTGGATAGATGGATATATACTTATTTAAATTAAAATATGTGACATATCAACCAAAAGGGTTGGCAATAGAGGTTACTGATTTGGAACGGTCGGAGAAAAAAATACCACTAGATTCTAGAGTGCACCAAACCTCTAATAAGCTAGAAAGCATTAATAGGCGATATAAGTAACACAGAAAGATGCTCATACACAGGCGATCTTGCCACATATGTAAATCATATGATTCTCATCATATGATTTTCATATGAAAGGTTTCATATGAGAATCAACAAAAAGGAGCCACATATGATTTTCATATGAAACCTTTCATATGATTTTCATATGAGAATCATATGATTTTCATATGAAAGGAGTTTCATATGAAATGCATATGATTTTTATATGATAATTGTTCCATGTGATTGTCATATGATACCTTTCATATGATTTTCATATGAAATGTTTCATATGAGAATCATATGAAACAATTTTCATATGATTCACATATGATTTTCATATGAATTTCATATGAATATCCTTTCATATGAGTTTCATATGTGGCAAGTTTGCCTATGTACGTCTACAACATTGATAGAATTACCGCTATAGTTTTGGAGAATTCCAATCCAGCAAATGTAGATTGCAGAGATTTGTTTCTAATTTATTTTCTATAAGAAACAACTATGGAGACCATGCCAGCGTATACTATTTTATATTGTTGATTCTTTTTTCTTTTATCTCAAAAATGAGAAGAAAAATCCTATAGAAATCACAGCACCAAACGCAATGGCATCGTATATCCACACTGCACCACAAATAGAGCAAATTAAATATATAATGAAAACAACAATACACATCACAAAGAGTGGTAAAGACAGGGTTATCGACTTGGAACGGTCAGTTGGCAATATAGCCTGCTGGATGGATAGCTTAAACCGATTGTATGTGTACACCGCGCTATTATCCTGTCTTTAGCGCCCTAATTAAAAGACAGTGTAAATAAAAGTACAGTGTACTCGGTATATTAACTGTATAAAAATATGTACACAGGTCGAATGGAAAGTGTAGTATATTTGTAAGTGCGTCTTTCCACGACCCTCTTTTAAGGCTTTTGGCTTGTAAGTTCAATAGACAGCAGTTTCTTAATCATTTACAAATAACTACTTGTATTCGGTTTTATATAGTTCAATCAATATTACCGGGTTTAGAAACAATTATGGCATAGCGCCAAACAAAGTTTTGTACCACCGATTTAACCATCTCGTGTTTGACTGGATGTTTCTTGTTCACACCAAAGAAATGTCACATTTAGTTCCTGATATATTCTCTACTTAATCGTATCGTCTTCTTTATATTACCCATATTGCCATATTCGATTACATCGCTAAGTGAAATTGTTTCCCATACACAGACGTTATTATAAAACAGTGTGTAAAATACAAACCTATAAACATTGCGAACAGATAAAACAATTATTATGAACAAACATCATGCAATATTTCTTTTGATATTCTTATACCATACGCAGCATATATGTTGTATTACTTTTGGGAGTTACTCCATTATGTTTTAAGCATCCAAAGTAACAATCCATTATCCGGACTCCTTGGAATACACATCATAGAAAGGACAAAATAGTATGGATCTTGGCAGGTTCTAGCGTGACTTTAATGCTTAAGAGTCTTTGTGATTCTCGAGTGACATGAGATTTTATCGAATATATGTCTCGCTCAGAGATGGACAACCATAAGGAAATTTAAAACTTGTATGTTTTATGTATCTGGATTAACGTCGCCATTTTTTTAAGCTCGGCTCACATTACGTGATCCGAGTATTAACTTCCATACCCTATCCAACCCCTTCTCCAAGAAACGAAAACGGTGTTGGCTGGGGTGTGAAAGAAAACCTTAATTTCAGCCTAAATGGTTTCCATATTGTAAAATGAAAACATTTAATAGGTAATTTTAAACAGGTTATCACGTTTTTTTCCAGTAGAAATGATTTTAAACGTGTTTTATTGTCGAAATATTCGTTATAAAATCCTGCTCGGCAGTATAACTTAATGGAATTAAGTCGGGACCACGTAATGGGTCATAGAACGACTGTGTCTACTTGTCACTGTGAGGTCAGTCACGTACGGGAATTGCCTCACCGGCATTGTTTTGGCAATACCGATGTTTTAAGGCGGGGGATTTTCGGTTTTGCAGTCTTGCGATAAAAAAAAGGACAAGAAACAGTATATATCTACTTAATATCCAGATCTTCAAAAAACACTAAAAGGAAAATAAATTGCAGTCACAATTCTTGCATACGTTACTTTATGTCCCAAGATTATATCACTTCTTTAACGAGAAAAATGGGTCCTATAAAAATTATAGCATATAAACTCAATGGCATCTTTTGTCCGCATTGCACCATTAGCATTGAACTGAGTTAAATTGGGGTTAAACAACACATAAAAGGTTATATGTCACCTAATAGGAATGAACATACCCATTACGTAGTCCGAGTATTATTCAGTAAAGTATGTTTTAAATATCGAAATATCCGCTATAAAATCCTGCTAATATAAGCTTTCCCATCGCTTAATGGAATTCAGGCGGGACCACGCAATGCAGCCCCATCCTCCATTTACATCGAGATAAAATATGGAAAATGGACCTAGAACCTTCTCACCTGCAGAACTGCAGAGTTTCTGCAAATTCTATGGTAAACACTCCATTTACGCTGGAGCCACTTTTGTCTGCCACTGCTCTAGTGATTTGAGCAAGATGGCTAAGATGGCACCTGAAACAATGAGGTGGTCATGATGAAGACCATTAATGAGCATGAACAAAACATTATAAAATGAACATGAATTTGGTGGGGGGGTCTATCCTCTTCCTACCCCTCTAACAGGATCTGCAGTGGCCCTATTATTTGCCTGGAAACCATACGGCACCACGAGCAAAGAGCAAACTAAATATACAATGAAAAGGACAGATACAACACAACGAGTAGTGGACAGGTTTACCGACATGGGACGATATCAGTAGCAAATATATGCCTACTGGTTAGTTTAAATCGATTCCTGCCAATTAACATCAAGACAATATCATTCTCCGTCAATATATACCGCATTAATAATAATAATAATATATCGAACAAGAAAATTAAACTCCCGTACACGTAAAAGTAAAATGTTCCTATGTGTGTAAAAAGCCCTCTGTGGAGAACGCTATGTCAATTTCGCACACATATTTCACGCTTTGTTTATCAGATTTCACAAATGTTATTGAACCAACTTTTATTTGACCGACATTCTCATACGGCACCAAACAAGCTGTCTTAATAAAAATGTTATGATAACACATTTGTTAAGTTAACATCTAATAACATCACGAAATATTTTCCATAAATTCGGTCAATGTTCGAATACATGTATTATTTATATTTTAATTCCTTAGCATCCAATGTATCAAGCCATTATAATGGATTATTTTGAAACGGTATGAATCTTGTCATGTTACTCCGTTACTTTATTCTCAAGAGCATTGTCTAGTCTTACTTGTGTTTGTCGAATATGTATCGAGCTCTGTTAATGCAATGGAAAACAATTAAGGAAATGGAAATATAACACCTTGGTAACAACGACGTATCGCAAATATGTTTTTTTTTATCAAATTGCTAGATCAATTCATAATATAGAAACTTTTAAACATATAATTGGTTTCAGAAAACGCGAATTCCAAGAGAATAGGACAAATTAATTTATAAAAGAAAGCTGTGTATCTCTGTTTATCTTTATATAAAAAATGTATATAACACAGACTTTATTTAGCTCATATGCAAAATAGTGTTTTATCATTCAGCCTGGAAAAGCACAAAATACTGGAAGATTATAATAAAAGTCCATAATAATAAACAATAATAACCCATAATAAAAAATGCTATACTTTGTTAAAGTGTTTAAATGAAGAATGGCAATCACAAACTCTTAATCATTATACAGCTACATATTCAAAAGAAAATTAAAAACAAGGAATGACCAGCAAATCTTTTCCTTCTTTTTTTGGAAGCTGACATGAATGTTAGTGTATTTATTATATAGAGGAACTTACATGAGTGCTCATTCATTATTGAACTTATTAAACGAGTTGGCAGAATGATATAATGCTCGGTAAGAGCTGAGCATTATATCATTTTGCCAACTGCAAAATGATATAATGCGAAGCTCTTGCCGAGCATTATATCATTTTTGCTAACGAGTTTAATAAACGCAATAGTGAATGAGAACGAATGTTAGATTCTATTTATCAGATAACTCACATATCGATTTTTATTGAATTTAGCATGTCGCTTTAATATGCGAAACTGACATAAACCTTGGGAATTGGCTCATAGTCATTATCGATTTTTTTTGACAGCGCATACTAGGCTAATTTGCATACTTATATTACTAGTGTTATATCGAAAATTTAGAATGGTGTTATTCCACTCTCACATCGTAAGTTATGTGATAAATACTGATATACTATGTAACATGCATTTCCGTTTTTAAAACCATATATATCATTAATTAATTAAAACGTTAATGGCATTATTACGTACGTGAATTGCTTTGGTATAAAGTGTATTATAAATCATTTTAAAAGATCCTATTACAAAGAAATAAAACTGTACTTTGCATTATCAAATTGAATTTACTTTCTTCACCTCTCTCATCCGCTATGTGACTGATAAATATGCAAACCAATTAACAGTTGTTATGGAGTGCAAAACAGTATCTGATGACATAAACAAGTGAACAAACAACTTCAGCTTACTATGATAAGGAGTAAGCATACACAGATAACACGTTTAATATTGTTTAAGAAATATTATCAATAGCGTAATCATGGATTTACCGAAAGTCCCTAACGTTTATATAATGAGATATACACACGTTTTATGTATAAATAATTTCAATCATTTCTGCTCTGGCTTCTGCCATGTCACTGAGGGCTTTCATTGTGGGTTTCTATAGTTTTGTGTACATGATCTTCCATGTGTTATACTCATATTGCCTATTAATGTTGTCTTGTTTGTACACACGTTTAATATTTAATATATCTATGTGGGAAATAGCTATTCATAGCTAATGTTATTTTGTTAAATGCCCAACCGACAATAACTAAAGTTTGAATTGAATTGAATTGAATATAGTACTGAAGTGCTCGGCCCGGTTAATTGCAGTCTATTGAACTAATGGGAAAATATATTGTTTATTTCACAAAAGTTGTCAGCAGGTGGCAAACATTCGTAGAAGACAATTAGGTCCATTCGACTGGGATGTTTGCAATAATTAGTTATTGATGTTCTGTTTATTGATATCCTCCCTCTGCCTTATCGTAAAATCAGATTCAGGTAAACAATCGATTTGATTGGTCATTCCTTACTCATAGATTTTTCGTTATATACTTATTTCACACTGTGAAGACATCGGAAAGTTTAGTCAGCATAAACAACAAGAAATAAGAACTGACCATTCCACTCGATGGTTTACTTAAATCGGGTTTGCACGATTTTAAAGAGGGAGACGATCGATACACAGAGTAACAATTTTCCTCATGCAAGAATCACCAGTCGAATATACCTAATGATATGTATTTTGTGCAACCATCTTGACTCCGCATCGAAATGTTGTATAAACGAGTATGAGTGTGGACCTTTGGAAACGGCCGAACACGATAAATATGAAATATTGCAGTCTCGGTTTGATTGATACTGTTCATGAACGGTAGTTAAATATGTTCAGTCAGTTTAGATCTCCTATTACATATTATGTTTTTCTTTTCAAAAATGCGGTTTGGTTGATTGCGGTCCTTCAATGCTACATTTCCTGTTCGGCTTTTATTTCTACTTTTAACTTCATTTTCAAACTTTAACTCTTCTTAAAGCGACAGAGTCCCTATATCTATCGATTTCTTCTTTGTAGGCGTGTCTTTATTTGTAACTTCATGTTCACCAGCTCATGTCGAAATCGGGTATTTAAGCGAGCAAATACAGTGCAGAAAATCATTTACAGTATATACATCGACCAGTGCACATCGAACATATACACAGGTAACAGTAATATTTACAGATTTTTTTTTAGCTTCTTTCGGGGCTCGAACACACGACCTTCTGATTTCAAGTCCGGTGCTCTACCCGCTGAACTACAACGCTTCTTGAGAAAATAGTATATTAACTACCATTTCTTATGAGGCAAAATAACTTAACATACTTGAACGCAACTAAAGATGGATCAATACTTATGTAGTCCATATTGTCGCACGTGTAAATTATCATTGCCTGGTGTAATACTGTATGTTATCAATATGAAACTAATACTTCGCCTCAAATCAACCAAATCTCGACTTGTTATTTAGCGCTTGATGAGTTTGTGTGCGCGCGCTTATTATTACGTAATGCCTATTTAATAGCAGTGGTCTAGTGGTTCAGCGTACATCTTTCAAAACGTACAAGTGCAAGGTTGTGGTTCAAATCCCGTTCCGGGCAACTATTTTTTTATCACATATATTCTGGAGCCGTATATTTATCGATGTTACCTGTACGGAGGCTAAATAAAAATGAGAAATATTACGCATCGATTTCTGCTTATATACCGCATTTTGGGGTGTTCGTCGATTTGAAACAACTTCATACGTGACTCATTCATATCCATGAGTTATTACCAGTTAAAATAAGGACTGTACAGCTTTAAACCTTGTGTTTTAACTACAACTCTAACATGTTTGCTAAATGCTTACCAGAAAACAATCGGTGATAAGTAAATTTGTCAATGGCAGGAAAGTCCTTAGAATCGCCAAAGGAATCTCAATCCAGAGTATGTTATATGCGATGATAATAATAATAATAACATATTTCAAATCTGTTCAAGCTGGTTATGCTTTATGCGTTAGGACATTTAGTAACATGTATAAACGGCATGCTGATATGTATGTATGTCATGGTTGGTTAATTGTGTTTCCCTTATTATGTGTGGTTGTCTTCGTACCATTCTACGATTCACACGCGTTATGTATTTATTTAAGAATAAGCGAGTAAAATGTAATTACATATTGTATAATTTCAAATAATCTTTGTTTTGCTAAATGCTTGCATTTTGCTGCGAACTATACTGATTATGAAAACAAATCGTTTTTTAAACCGAGATAATCAGAAAACTAGATTATCCTATAAAAACACTACCTTTATTAATGTTTAGCTTTTTTATATGTATTTTCAAAGTATGTAAAAATCATATGTATATACTCGTATATGAATGTATATATTCTTAATACAGTAATAACGAATTCCACTGTAATCCCTCCTTCCAACCGAGTGCAGCTTTCAATCTCCACTGCTAGACAACTAAACAGTTGGTAAATAATCAATGTGTGACAGTGGAATTAACAAAAGCTTTACCATTAAAGGCCCCTTAATGGTCCTTTCCAATGACATTATAAATAAGCTCATACGCTCATATTTCGGTTTATGGTGCAGTGCGGACCTATGGTGTCATTGCGTTTGATTGCTGTGGTTCCTATAGGACCATTTTTCTCATTTGTGATCTCTTGCTGGTGTGGCTTCTGCCATGATATCGAATGCTTTCATTGGGACTTTCTATTGTTTTGTGTTTTATATTTAAATATACATGATCCTTCAGTACTTTCTGTGCCTTTTTTGATAACAGCACACCTAGTGCCGTAATGGCCCGAGAGATTTAGCCCGAGAGACATGCACTAGGTGTGACATTATCGACAAAAGGCACACCACGGCCGTATATTTGCCTTTTTATTACATACCTTGCTGTAAATGGAGAAAAAGAATAAAAACAAAATGTGCTTTTTCATGACAAAATACATGTTTACAAAACGGTACAATTTAAACGTATCAGAAGAAAACAATTATTTGGCAAATAAATACATTACATTAAATTAATAAATTACGTTAAATTAGTTTCATTCCTTGTATTTGACTTTATTGACATAAACAAAGTCTATCATTTTGCAACGTACTGCATACTTGGTGGTGGACCCATTTACAGTTCGCCACTATGCTTTCCTCTTTAATTGTACGATGACCGGACAGGCTGTGGACTCTATGATGAGTCTACCTAAAGCCCAAAAGGACGTTGACGTTTGATGCTTGTCTTCTGTCTTGTCTTGTCGTACCCTCAATGGTTTATTCTCCTATTGCTCCGGCTTCTGCCAAGTCATCGTGTACCTTCTTTGTGGCTTTCTAGGCTTTTGTTGTTTTGTATTTATATATACACGAGCATATTTGTGTTTTACTTATATTGCCTATTGATGCTGCCTTCTTGGTTAGAGAATAGTTCATGGCGAGGATTTCTTTATTTACACTGTCCCGTTTAATTCGGATGACAGTAGGATAAGTGTGAGGTTTGGTGCACCCTGGAACCTGGTTTAAACCCCTTTGTTTGCCATTGACCGTTCCTGTGCGGTAGCCCTACTGTCAACCCTGTTTGTGTTTGTGACGTCATATTCCCTTATCATTACTATTGCCAGTCTTGTTTGCCTTTTTGCGTGTTTTTGGGGTTTACTGTGTTCTGTGAAAGCTGCATTTCCTGTTCGACTTGTATACTTACTTTTATTTACGTTAAAATTGCAGTAGAGATTTCAACGTCCGCCCCTCAGCCATAGAGCTGCAATATGACGTCTTTGTATTGTTAGATGACGTTGCCGTCGTCGCGTACGGGCAGTCTGTTGCTACTGGCAGTGTGCCGAGTATCTGTGACGAGTTTCCATAATCTATAATGGCACAGTGTTCTGATTATGGATTTTGGTTACCTTGTTTGTAACAGAAAATAGCCTGGCGGGGATTTCTTTATTTACACTGTCCCGTTTTAAAGGGATGACAATAGCGTAAGATTATAGCTTGGTACACCTTAGATCATGGTTTAAACTCCAGTGTCCTTATTGGCACAGACCGTTCCAAGGCGACTGCCCTATTGTCAACCTGTTTGTGATTTCATATATTGCCTTCTTCTTATTAACACTGTAATTGTTGTTTGTTTTAATACGTGTTTTTGGTTGACTATGTTCTGTGAAACCTACATTTCCTGTTCGACTGTTATACATACGTTTACGGTACACCTATTGTCAACCAATTTATATTTATGGTGTTTCCTACTTTGATTCTATTTTCCTTGTAATTCCTGTCAATTTTGTATACGTGTATTGGGTTGACAGTTTTCTGTGAGTGCTACGACTTGCATACATACTTGCTAGTTATACTATATCAGTTCTCTGTTTTTATAAAATTTCAACAATTCCCCCATTAAAACGAATAATAGTTATTTCATTGCAGAAAACACTACAATAATTTCCCAAGACAATTGCTTAATCGGTTTATGATTCCCAGAAAAATTATTCTTATGGGACAATCTCTGGGAATTATCTTTTTTATGGCTTACATGCATACAAGTTGTTTTAAGAAATATTATACAATAATGAAATCATGGATTTACCGAAAGTCCCTAACGTTTATGTAATGAGATACAAGCGTTTGATGTGTAAATAATTTTGTCAAGTATTCTTTGTTATTTATATACCGTGTATTTGTTTCGTGCAATGTCTAAACAAGTACATGCTCGATGTATATAATTCAGTAAGAACAAGAAAAAAAAATGAAGAAATAGAAGAATGGACCAGACAGCATGGTAGCCACCATCAACACGATGGAAACGGTTCACAATGTATGACCACCAACAAGATAAAAATGGTACACACTATCTGACCACCAACATGATGGAAAAGGTATACAATGTCTGACTACCAACAAGATGGAAACGGTATAAAATATCTGATCACCAACAATACGGAAACGGAACACAACATCTGACCACAATATCTGACCACTAACAATATTGAAACGAAACTAAAACAATAAACAATGTATTTTTTTCTCTATTCAAATGCATATCCTGATGCTACAAGGCTGTTCGTGATAGGTGGAACGCAGACAGAATAACACGCCAGTCTTGATGTTAGATCACACATTATAGAATAAAGCATTTTTTCATTAAAACGAGTATGCAAATTAAGAAAGTTTGTGTAGAACATTGCATGTCTTAAAATTAAAAGTATGTTTTATCTTATGATGTCTAACACTCTCTTAATTTTCTGAATTAAAACTAGCAGCGTCATCGGTAAAATAATATGTATATATACTGACGGTCAATGAAAAGTAGATTATATGAGTGTTAAATTGTATTGCTAAGGTCATTTATACTAATAAGTGCATATTTTGAAATTTAAGGATATTAATTAACAGTTGCAAACATTGAATGTCTCAAAATTTCTCAACAGGGTGTATGGTGTCAAATTAAAGTCACATAGGTAGAAAACAAAAGGCACACATTTTAATACCGGGTTATGTCCAACCGTTTTTAAGTAATTACCCCGACCTCACGTTATTCCAGCAAGATAACGCCATAACACGCTCAGCTAGCGTTACAAGTGATGGTGTCTTGCTGAAATAACGTTGTTATCTTGCTGAAATAACGTGAGGTCGGGATAATTTCTTAGGACCGGTAAAACGGTTGGACGGTATTAAAATGTGTGACTTTTGTTTTCTACCCGTATACTATCAGTGTTCATTCATAAAGTTTACACCCATATAATCTACTGGTGCGTTTTCATTGACCGCCAGTATATTTCAGGTTTAATTTTTGCAACATTTACTTTTAAAGTTAGTGTTGTTGTTTTTTCTTTTCAAATTGCTACTTTTTTAAAATAAAACACATTTACAAAAGTTGGCGTAAGTATTAATCTGTAAATAGTACAGACGCTAAATACATTGTAACGTATCAGTTTCCGTTAGATTCATAGATTGTGGAACAAACGTGTTACTTTCTCGCGACAGATTGATATATATTGGCCATAAAATTGTATAAAGTCCCCAAGAGATCCGACACACACACCGTTAATATAGATATATAGTGCAAGTTTGCAACAAACGATACTAAGTCATTGGTCGTGTCTGAAAATGAAATCCAAACGCGTGACAATTAAATCTATATTGATATATTAGTCTACATAATTGAGACACGTTCCGAATTGTATTCGTTATGAAAAATATGATTTCTCGTCTCACACCAATATTGCGTGTTCCATAGACTGGTGAATAGCTTATGTAAAATTACTGATCTTCTCAGCTTGTTGTACAGAATAGTCAAGGCTTCGACAGCTTCTACAAACCTTTTGCAATTACGTTTTCCTCTTTGATTGTGCAAAGACCAGACGGGCGGAACATGTCTGTGGGTTATTTTATTATCTAAGCTTTCTCAAATGTAAGGGATTAACTCGTCGGGGATTATTTTTATTTACACTGTCCTGTTGTTTAGTGATGGGATGACGACAGGGTGAGTGAGGTTTGCTACACCCTTGAACCGGTTTAAACTCCCCGGTGGTCCATTTTGCCACTGACCGTTCCAGGGCGGTGCCTCTGTTGTCAACCCTTATGTGTTTGTGATGTGCTTTTTTACTGAATGTGTTTGTAATCACATCTGCGTTGTAATACTTGTTGGCGTGACTGTATTCTGTGAATGCTACTCTTCATGGTGGACTTATAATCTTTTCTTTGTTATTTTAAACAAAAATACTTATTAGTTAATTATTATTTATATTATATTGTTTAAGCATCTCTGTGAAAAACTACAAACGCTACCTTTCTAAGTTGTAGCAGGGTATATCCAATGCATTTGAAACACCCTGGATATATTTATGCTTCGGTCAACTGATCTGCACGACATAATCTGCCTGTTGTGTCCTAAATTGCTTTCATAAATACTGTCGTGATGGTTAATGGTAAACGGTTATATACTGAACAAAAAAATAAACTTCCGCGTGTTAAGCTGTGATTTGCATAGGGTTGACTTTGTTACACTTTGTTACACTTTGTTACACTTTGTTACACTTTGTTACACTTTGTACACCAATCTAGATACAAGTTCATCATTATATACTTATCACTCAATCATTCTGATCAATATTAATAATCATTAAAAACCAGAGTTAGTGTGTTGCTGCTAAAACATGTTTTATTCAAATTTCGAAATCACTATATTTGTATCATAAAGGGAGGTAATCTAAAAATATTCATTCTTGAAAGCTGTATGGCACAAAAGTGAGTGAACAGGACAGCTTACTTTCTCCGTCTTTTTGGTGCTGGGGTTATCTCTTGTATATTTTTCAATAGAACAAAACTGTGTTAAATCAAAGTTTAAACCACAAGACCCGGAAATTCTGTTTAAACCAAAACAAGGGGAATAACTTTGCGTACAAGTTTGATTCAAGGAAAATTGTTTTCTTGACAGTGCCGGCCTTTTAACAAAGGTATTAACATATAAGACCAAACAAAATGTATTTTCATTGTGTCTACACGTATGGGTAAAGTTGCGGAAGCTTATGTTTTGCTGAGTATATATGGGTATTTTGTATTTATATAAATTGATAAGTGGACCAAACATTTATTTGATCTTCCAGTTAACGAACTTATCCCTGGTAAGTTATTTAAATTAGTTCCTTTATCCTATCGCTCCGTAGGAAAAATCTTCGTTGTTTTGTCGTTATCAAATGTATATGTAAGGCCAAAAGATTTGCACGGTTCATAAAATATAACAAAACGTACCCAAATTTAAATATTTTAAATCGTACGTATCGAACCGTGAAGTGATCAATTGTATTGAAAACCGGGCGACAATGTTTAAGTCGATTGCTTTGGATTACGACAGCTAATGATGAATGTAAAAATTGAAACCATTTGAAAACAATGATAATATAAAGAACCCTGCAAATCTTTTGGCCTTCAGTATATTTGAGACTCCGTTCGTAAGAATAGCATTTGTTGTTTAGTCGTTATCAT
Source organism: Cyrtodaria siliqua (assembly GCA_037043455.1). Classification (NCBI taxonomy): domain Eukaryota; kingdom Metazoa; phylum Mollusca; class Bivalvia; order Adapedonta; family Hiatellidae; genus Cyrtodaria; species Cyrtodaria siliqua. The sequence continues at coordinate 52,733 of JAWPHD010007728.1, forward strand.
ATATGTCAAAATGAATGGTGTTAAGGTTGGAAATATGAATATATAATTATTTAGAAGTAAAGTCAGAAAGAAACAAATACAAAGTTCATAAACAACAAAGAATGGTTTACTAAACTCGTGACTTTAAAATAATTTATGCATCCAACAATGTAAGTAAAAGTTCATATACATTATTAAATAAACGTTAGGGACTTTTGTTTGACATATGATGACACAATTATATACTATTAGAAAACAAGAGTGCTGTTAAGCCATCAAAAGATAATTCCCAGCGATTATCTCATACGAATTAAATCCTTTTCTGGGAATATAAATCGTTTAACGATTTATCTTGGGAAATTATGGCATTGGTTTATCATGTTTATTGCAATAAATAATTTCTATTCGTATTAATAAGAGATTTGTTGAAATGTTCTAAAACCAGAGAGCTGAAAAAGTATTACTATTATCTGTAGCACTATTTCATCCGTACATATCTGGATTCGCAATATATTCACTGTCTGCTACAACATTCATTGTAATGAAAGGTTTAAGGAAGGATGAAAATATCGGACAGGGAAAGCAGCATTCAAGGACGACAGTCAACCACAAAACACAAAAACAAACACGCAAACAGACAAACGAAAAGGCAAAAGTAATAAAAAATGCAAACGACATCACAAACACAAAAGGGTTGACAATATGGCTACCGCCTTGGAACGGTCAATGGCAAAGTAGGCCACTGGGGGTTTAAACCGGTTCTAGGGTGCACCAAACCTCACACTTACCCTACTGTCATCCCATTTTAAGCATGTTTTGCGAAGGCTTTTTTTTCATTTGCCTCCTCCATTTTGTTTATTTTCCACAAACAGTCAGTATGTATACAGCAAATGTAGATATAAACGTCGAACAGGACATGTAGCATTCAAGGATAACAGTCAACCATAAATACGCATAGAAACAAACAATAATAAATACAAAGATGAAGTCTGATGAACAAAATGGTTGACGATAAGGCTACATCCTTAGAAAGATCAGTGACAGAAAACGTCAACCTACCGCGACACATATTAGAAAAGACAAAAATAATTGTATTCCGTAAAGGGGTAGAATTAAAGAATTTGAAAGATGGTATTATAATGGAAGTTTATTAGATGTCGTCGATGATTTTAATTATTAAGGTGTGGTCCTTAAATATACTGACTCCGTTTCGTTAAATCAACAATGTATTTCTGGAAAAGCCTTAAACATGTTAAAGGCATTTGCTGTCGTTTTCCATGCGCAGCTTTTTTGGGCGACTTCTCTTCTAAAACTATTGGATGGATTTTCCTAAAAATTTACAGGAATGCTGCTATTAATGTCTAGTTGTATTCTTTTTTTTTTTTTTTTTTTTTTTTTTTTATTGTCTTTATTTAAATAAAGGCCTAATATTAGATACATAAAATAGGAAAAATACAGCATTTTGTAAAAATTCCAACAAATTAAAAAAATTAAGCATAACGGTATGGTTCCAAAAACCAATATTAAATCTCAATATGCATGGTGACCTATAAATTTAATTGAATATATTGTCTCAATATATGTTCAAATAAGTGCCTAGGAAGAACAAATTCTGTTATTAGGAACATAACAAAAAAGGAAAATATACCATTTCTATATAATTTCATACAAAACTTGGCCATTTAGCATATGGGTAGGGTTTCAACTTCTTTTTCTGAACAAGCATGGGGACCTATCATTTTTATTGTACATTTTGTTTTTATATATGTTAAACTATGTGCTTAGAAAGTTTAAAAAAAATCTGTTATTGGGAACATACAAAAAAAAAGGAAATTGTATCATTATGGGCTAATTTGTGCATAAATTGTGGTAATGGTCTCAACAGATTTTGTAAAAAAATACATGTTTTACATAAAGATGAGCTTTAAATGTTGTTGTAATTAAATGTTCTTTACTTTAATACAATTTTAGCAGAAATGTGACCAATGAATAAATGATTAGACTTCAAACATATCTTATTTAGCTATTTCATGGACTTGTTCAACTTTTTGGACAGATTGACTTGACGGTGGCATTACAAATTATTTTTTTAAATTTTAACAAGCATACTGACCTACCAATATTTTTGCCTTTTCTGTCTATATATATAAAAGACTTACTGTACAAAAAGTTTAAAGAAAATCTGTTATGCAGAAAAAACTATAGAAAATGTCTTTAAAAGCAATGAATATTCTCCTATATAAATATACCAAAATATGAATCGAACCAAAATGATCTCTTCAGCTTTCCGATGCCTTGTGGCATAAATATTAAATTATTGAAGTGATGGGGGGATTACAAAATCACAAGATATAGATAGAATATTACCTCTCATGATCAGACTAAATAAAACCGATGCTGCTACTTTTCTCGCTTGTTTGTGTTTGTTGCTTCCAAGGGATCACCTTTTCAGCATTTATTGGCATTCACACGAGCGTTTGTTTCGTGCTGTGTGGCGGCCGTAAAAATTCTACACATCAGTAGAGTTATTATTTACTGGTCTTTTGGGATCATCAAAAATGAGATATAGGGTCCTATAGAAACCACAGCGTCCGAACGCAATGACATCGTAGGTCCGCACTGTACTGCAAACAAGCACTTGATATTACAATGAAAGAGACAAAAAAAAGGGAGGTAAAGATAGGGTTACCGACTTGGAACGGTCAGTAGGCAATAAGGCCTACTGGTTAGCTTGAATCGATTTTATATGCGCACAATCCTCGCTATTATCCTGTCATCAGCGTCCAAACAGACAAGACAGTGTAAACAAAACTACATTCCATCAAAAGGAATTCTCTAACAATAAAGTCCTTATCCAGAGAAACTAACTAAAGAAACATATGCAAAATTATAAATATCTCAGGATGTATCCAAAATCGTACTGAACAATCATAGTAGTTGCAGCTAAAGAGAAAATCAATCTAGGGTACGACCAGAAAACCCGAGGGACGAAAGCTCATGCACCCACCTCCACTCATCAAGCCCATTCTGTGTTGCTTTCATGTAGAATATCGCTTAACCATGGATAGGAGGTGTGAGAGGTGTTGCATCTTATAATTACCTCCCATGAACAGACTCAATGAATCCGAGTCTGCTACTTTTCTCTCCTGTTTGTGTTTGTTGCTTTCAAGGGATCACATTTTCAGTATTTATTACCACAAGTAATGCTGGTAATTACGGAGAACTTTCGCGTTACCCCTTGTATATTAATAGATATGTAAAAATGATCGAATATTGGTATCAACTATTATCTACAGAGAACATTATACAAGAAATCCGCGGATTCACATGCCTCGCCTAACGGGGGAGGGACCTAAAAATAAACAGTCAATGATGCTTAATTGAAAGTTTGTAAACATTCTAGTAACTAAAACAATGGAGGTTGCAGTTTGCCGAGATGACAATTAAGTGCATTTTTTTTAAAAACTAAATGCCATTTTATTAAAAAACAAGAGCGCCAGGATGGCCCTAGATCGCTCACCTGGTAATCATGTGCAATAAGCCTGCTGTGTCTAGTCTGGCATGCGTATTATTTTTTTAATTTGTCCCACTTTCTTCTGTGAATGAGATATCATAAACATGGTTGGGGATGCCATGGGGTGGGGAGTGATGGAGAGAGAGAGAGAGAGAGAGAGAGAGAGAGAGAGAGAGAGAGAGAGAGAGAGAGAGAGTATATGGATGGAGAGAGATATGAAACAAGGAACATGTTTAAGCTTTTTTTTATATTAACAATCTAAACAAATTTGGTAAAGATTAGATAAAAAATAAAGTAGCTACAGATTTAATAAAGGAAAATACAATATAGCATTTTTCAATAAACCAAGGACCATAACTCTGTCGTTACTAACAAGATCTAGCTGGTTTTCGAACTTGTACAAGATTTCATCGATATACAGCGATTTGCACAACTAGACATCATACTGATGCTTCCTGGCAAATTTCGTCGAAATCCATCAAGGCGTTTAGGAGGATTAGCGCCGACAAGAAATTCAAAGTAAAAATATCAAGGGGCCATAACTCCATCAAAAATTAACAAACTGAAAAAAGAGCAATATGCACAACTAGACATCATACCAATGTGTCCTGCTAAGTTTTGCCAAATCCAACAATGCGTTTAAAAATATATATATATATATATATATAAAATAAAAAATGAGCAAACAAAAATAAAATAAAATAAAAAAAATAATAAAAAGATTGCTCAAGAAATGTGGCAGTTATCGTGTTAACAATATGTAAAACTGCATTTTATGCTAATTCAGGGGCCATAACTCTGGTGTTACTGTCCGATCTTCCTCATCGAAATGGTCCGAGATATTATGGTCACATACCATCTAGGTAAGTTTGGTTAAGATTGCTAAAAGTTGACGACAGAAGATGGACGAAAAGTGGTCACAATATCTCACCTTTGAGCACTTCGTGCTCAGGTGAGCTAAAAATCATCAGCTCCAAAATGTAGGTCAAGGTCATAGATGAAATCCATGCGTCCAAAAGGATGCACTACCCAAGAGACAACTACTTCAAAATAGAATGTTCTGTCTTCCAAAGATTAAGCTATAAATTAGGTTTAAAACATCTAATCCATAGTTATAGTTCATGAGAAAGTTATGTTAATGTAACAATTAAGGTTTTATGCCCTTTGCTTCGATGGTGAAGGTCACATCCACATTTGCTTTTTGACACATTGTGGTGTACTATCCAAGAAACAAAGTTTGAAAGGTCTAACGAATACAGTTTGTGAAAAAATGACCTAAACGCCAAAGTTGAAGGTAAAACTTATAAGGTTATTTGCCCTTTACTTGGAGAGTCAAGGTCACATCCACATCTGCTTTGTCACATTGTGATGTACTACCCAAGATACAACTATAAACAAAGTTTGCAAGGTGTAATGCATACAATTTGCAAGAAAGTGACCTAAACGGTTTTAAAACGAGAACAGAGAGAAACTAAAGACTGTGCCAAATTTGTAACACTAAATATGCTGAAGACGAGTACCATTTTATTTTGATCTGTACTACTTATTCTAACATTGGAAACAAATACATTCCTAAATAGTACACAACTTGACCAAGCATGTTTAAATTTGTGGAAAGATTATTCTTAGTTTAAGTAAGTTTATTTCTTAGATGCTTGCTACATCCAATTTAAGGCTTGCTACATCCAATTTAACAGACTAAAACACAAAACTAGATATCTTATTTCAGAACATCCTCGTTTCATAGACATACCATAATATGTGTATTTTTTTGTATAAATATGTACAGTGTATGAAGCAAAGAAAATCGTAATGATTATGTTGTTGTAGATGCAATGTTAAAATCTATCTTTTTATCTGTCTGTCTGTCTGTCTGTCTCTCCGTCTGTCTGTCTATCTATCTATCTATTCGACAATCTCTAGTAAGATTACACTTATCTTACTTGAGTTTATAAAATATGTGTCGGGTTGGTTGATGCGAGGGAAAGCAATTAAGGAACTTAAATATAGTATACCTTGGTAATATCAACGTATTGCAAATATGTTGTATTTTATAAAATCGCTCGATAAATTCATAAATAATAAACATTCAAACAAATAAATGGTTCCCGAAAACGGTGATTCTAAACGAGAAATGGATTTATCATAGAAAACAGAAATAATGTAAACATAAAATTATATATAACACCTAATTTAATTATTAAATGGCTAAGGCCGGTGATTTTCAGTACGTCGAACTAATAGCTCGAATATTGCTCATATTAAAAATGTTGTCAACAGAAAGCATTCGTAAAAGAAAATGATGTATATCTCGTTCAACCTTCTTCACTCCACCTCGATTTGTTATATAAAGGATCTTAGAGCAACTTGTCAAAATGATATAATGCGAGGCTCTTGCCGAGAGCCTCGCATTATATCATTTTTGCTAACGAGTTTAATCAATTCAATAATGAATGAGACCGAATGTTAGATTCTATTTATCACATAACTTATAACGTCACATTATGTCAGAAAACGTACATTAACGTGACGCTCATGACGTCATTAACGTTATGTTATACCAGTAGTGGAATATCGAAAATACTGAATGGTGTTATTACATTCCCACACCGCATGCTATGTGATAAATGCCGTTATCGACCTGTTTAGTCATGCTTAGAACTCCTTTTACAGATTATGAATTTTCTATTTAAATAAAAAGAGGTTTAACTCCGTTTTCAAACTTTAATAAATATTGAAAATATGTTCCCAACACAAATAAGAGAGAAACGAGCAAACTCGGTTTTATTTAGTCTATTAATGAGTGGTAATATAAGGTGCAACACCTGTCACCGGCGTAAGGTGTATTTTACTTTAATAATACAAATATTGGGCTTGATGAGCCAAAAGGACCGGAAAGTAATAACACTGCTGATGTGTACCCAAATTATACCTGTTGATAAGTAGGTGTGGCCAGGGCAAGAAGGTCAATAGGATCGCCAATGGATTGTAAATCGAATATATTTGTTATGCAACAATAATAACAGTTTACATATCCACCCTTGGGACGAATCCAGATATACACGGATGAAGTAGTATATATTGCTACCAATGATAGTAATACTATTTCAGCTCTCTGTTTTTAGACAATTCAGCCATTCCCCTATTAATACGAATAAAAGTTATCTTTTATTGCAAAACGCAATACCATAATTTCCCAAGACAATTGGTTAAACGATTTATAACTCCCAGAAACAAGAGTTAATTCGTTTGAGACAATCACCGGCCGAATTATATTTTGATGGTTTAAAGGCAAACATGTTTTGTACTGTTATGTAACTGTGTCATTATAGATTAACCACAAGTCCCTAAAGTTTCTTTAATGATACATGTGAACTTGTAATTACATTGTTTCTTGCGTAAATTGTTCTAAAGTCATGCGTTTTGTCAAATATTCTTTGTTGTTGATGCACTTTGTGTTTCTTTCTTTCTTTGTCTTATCATTAAGTTTTTGTAATTTTAATTCAGTACTAAAATGAGGCAAAAGAAGCAGAAGAAGCAGAAGAAGAAAAAGAAGAAAAAGAAGAAGAAGAAGAAGAAGAAGAAGAAGAAGAAGAATAAGAAGAAGAAGAAGAAGAAGAAGAAGAAGATAGGATGAAGAAGAATTTGTTTTGGCACTTAAACATGTTAAACGGACACACGGCAATCTTGAAATATGTATCTAACATTTCAATTAGCATCCTGATTTCTTATCCAGTATCATTTTGACTTCAAACTTGCTTGCATATAAATAAATAGCATTTTGATTTTCAGTTTTCTTCATTATGCTACTATAGGTTTAAACATATTATTGGTTCAATATAATCAACACTTAGTATTATGCACAAATAACTTGCGGCGCGTCAAATCAAGATTGCCCTGAATCCCTTTAAGGTTAACAGTATTACCAATACACTGTCTAAGATAAGCCCAGAAAGCAGCTCACCAGTGAGCAAGCCTGTACTGTTACTTTTGAGTAACCAAGACATTATAATTACCTGCCTAAGCGGTCAGTGTGGTCAATTTCACAGCAGGGGAGCAATTAGTTTGTGATAAGCCTCTGATAACATGATTCTGGCTGCCCATGTGTTTGTACAAATTATTTAGAGAACATAAATGAATTGATCATGTTACTAGTATGCCACACATTTATAAAACTACAGATTTTTTTTATAGCAAAATAATAATTATGAGTGACAGAATATTTTAATATTTTTATTCAAATACTTTGAATGCAGATGAGAGGATTTTTGCAGTTGGTATTCTTTAAAATGCAAAGATGAGTGGAAAACTGAGGTAAGAACATACGATTTTATTTGTTATTGATTCCATTTAATTTGCTTGAGGACATATAATTAATTGTATCGAGTCAAAAAAAGGAATTGTGCACTTTTTTAATGATTAATAAGTTCGTAAATATATACAAAGTTTCGGCGTATGTCGAACGATAGTAGAGCATTTATTTTCAAAAATAAAATTAGCAATATAGACAATTCAACTCAACAAAATATGAAAATGCACGCTTAAGCTAACTAATAATTCGGAAACAAAAGCTTCTAATCAATAACGCATGAACCTGAATGACAAAAAAAACGTTTAAATTGTAATGAAAATGTCGAACAAAATCTAACTTTAGGCAATTTTAATTCTTTATTTTTATAGTATTTGAGACCAAAAACAGAAAATGTCAGAGTAGTCTATATGAATATAAACTGATCTTATTTTATTTTATTTTCTGTTTCAGATTATTGCTACCCATGGATGAATATAAAATTGTCAAAGACATTCAACATCTACCAAGATGATTATACACATGAGAATTTTATATGTGTAGAAGAGGTTTATAGTGTTTTGAGTAAAACTGGTGACAGTATTAAAAAAAGTAATTTGAAGCGTGCCTTACAAACTTTCCAAGGTGGTGCAAAAACAATTCAAGGAAAAGACAGTGCAACAGTTTTGTCCGTATTTAAATATTTATGTCAACATTCTACATCTTCAAATGTATGTAAGAGATATATGTAAGAGATGTATGTCTGCAAGATATTGAAAATGAGTTAGTGTCAGGAAATAATACAACGTCATCACTGGAACTTTATAAACTAATTGCTAGGACACAAATACAAAGAACATCCAGTTTATTTCATACGTTTGATATTTCGAACTACAACATTCCAACATTGGTTTTAGAGCACAAGCCTTATTTTAATGCACTAGAATGGAAACGTATATGCTGGTTTGAAAACGACTTTTCAAAATTAAATCGGTGTAAACAAGAATTGTCATATGATGAGGAATTGGATCTCAAGATTTTAATATTTCAATCTTTACTGACTCTGAGTGAATGCAGCAAACATTGGATAAATTCATCTCAAGACCAAATAAAGAAAAATATTCTGCGATATAAAACTACGGAAAAGGAGCACCAAATTAGAATCATAGCTGGACAGGTTCATTTTGCATCAGTGATAGACAATGATATCAAGTCATTAATAGATATTTATTGTCCAGATAGCATAGAAAATGTTGTTAGTTTTGATGTCACAAAATCAAAATACATAAATTGTATATGGGTCGTGTTTGTTCAAAATAGTGACCTTCAAACTGATTTCAATGATTTGTGTACAAGAGTTTTTTACAGTGTAAAAAGGAGACACAATGTGTATTTAGAAAAAGTATCACTGATATTATCGCATCACCTGAAAGACTATGTTACTGGCGATGATACCATTTCTAGATTTTGCCTCCGTGATGCTGTTGAAACAGAACAATTTGTCCAAATATCAAAATCATGGCTAGCAGGATCACACATCGATGGAACTGTAGGTTTGGAAGGATATGACAAACAATGTGAATCGTGTTTCTCAAGTACCCACACTAACCCTCTTTCAATTGAAAAAATTGACATCGTTCACGAATGGTATTTAGAATTACCAATAGCAACCCAACTTCTTTTCGAAATTTTCATAAACCAGAGTACGATTAGAAAGAGTAAAAACCCTGAAAATTTCTTGCGAAAGAGGTTGGAATAACTGTACATAGTGTATGACATTTTGTTGAATATACACAACAAAAACTATACAGGTGTTTTTCAAAAAAGAAACACAAATAAGTTACTTATCGAGTATAAAAGTATAGGTTCGGTATTTGATGCTACCTCAGCAGTTGGAGCCACTTCGAGTTTAAGTCATGCTGAAATACAACTGAAGAGTGTAGCTGATATTGACGTGTGTTACTACAACACTTATTTGAAAGATCATGCATTCGAATACTATTCTAACACTGGTGCTGTTCAATCATGTGTTAATTTGAGATCATGTCATTTGATATTGATGTTGGACAATTTGGTGCGTCTCCAATATATTGCTGACCCAAATCCTGGGGAACATAGATCAAAGCAGTTGTGCACCTTGCCTATCACCCTTCAAGGTCTACCAACAGACAGTAAAATAACGGATGAATGGCATTTGCCTGACTGTGATGGGTGTTTCAACTGTGTGTGTAAGCAGCCTGTTCAGCTACAAGAAAACGACATCAGCAGAGTTTTGTTGGAACCATATCAGAATGAAAAGGTCCTGCATGAACAGTTCTTTAACCTGATGACATTCGGCAACCATTTACTCTGGAAGAAATTGCCTGGTATGTATCCTAGGTGACATTTTCAAGGTCAACACTTTTGAAAATGACAAAAACTTCTCAGTCACTGGACATATTTAACTCATTTTGGTACACACTACTCCTTGTGACTACTGTTTCATGTCAGTGTATGATTGGTGACCTTGACTTTTAAGATGATATTTTTAGTGACCTTGACTTTTAAGATGATATTTTTCAAGGTCAAAAACACCAAAAATACTTCTTAACCACTAAACAAATTTAGCTCATATATACACATACTACTCCTTGTGACCACTGCATCATGTCAGTGTGTGATTTGCGATGTTCATCTTCAGGGTGACATTTTTTATGTAACAACATGTCAAAAACTTACTAGCGCATACACTGATTGCGATAGTCTTGTTTTAGTATCAATATGAACTTATTATGTCTGATATGCACATTCGATTTTCTTACAGATGACTTGCTGGAACATGTGGAAGAATGCAAAATTGAACAAAGGCAAAATGAAAATCGTGCGCATTCCGAAGAGCCTGTGATATCTAACGACGATTATGAACTACTGCCGGTAAAATTATTTTGTGAAATTATATCATATAAATAGTATATATAATGTAGATCAGGAAAAGAGATAACAGCAAAAATCTAACAGAGTACGAGTCCGATTTAAAGCAACATCTACACGACCATACTAAAATATCAAGGTCAAGGTCACACTGAAGGTCATTATAATGCTTAAAAACCTTGTTATACTCACAAAGTGCTTTTAAGTTACACACGTGTTCCGCAGAACCCCTTCTAGTGGACACAGTTTCTTCAAAATCAACAGTTAACTTATTTATTAACTAGTTGTAACTGTGATTTAACATGAATGGTTTCAAATAGTCTACTATACAAGGTTATGAGCATAATGTTAGTAACAATTCTTTTGGTTTGTTGTACTTTAGGGAGACGAAGATTCCATTGACAGTGAGAAGAATAAAGTCGAGTGTTCAGAGCTTGATGTCGATCTTGTTGATCTACTGGAATCGATTGACTGTGATCAAGAAGATGGTACAGAAGATCTCTATATCAGCGACGAAGAAGTTGGGGAGCTGTCAGCTCTCGAGAAGTCGTTGGGAAACATGTCAATCTTGGAAGAAGATTCCATAGAGGATACATCCTACACTATCCAAGAACATCTTCAATCGTTTGGCTTCCATAAGTTTAAAGTACCCCCGCTCCTCTGTAGGCATCCTCCACCAGCGACTGGACGCGATATTGATATTGCAAAGATTAGAGAAATACTTGATGATGTCCTAGTCAAAATGGGATATGAAGCAGATCCACCCAAGGGTGCCAATCGTATTCTGTGTGGACCAGACAATAAGATTGGAAAATGTCTTCTAAGTCTTATGAAATTAAACAAGAAGTACAGAGCATTCCTTCCGGAGTTTCCACTGTTGCATTTAAGGAAATCGAAGATCACTATCCTCTTCAGTTCCTACAAAGAAGCTGGTATTGTTCAACTCCTGAAATTCATGCGAAGTGATGAACAAGACGACTGGGCAAAATTAATATCCATCCAGCACATAGATATGGCAACAAAGCATGTAAAACGGATAGCACTAGCCCTTCACCTTGCATTCCTCATATCATTCACGCAATACATTAACGATGAAGAACTACAAGAATTCGTGAGTGATCTCGAGACAGAGAAATGCGCCTTGTCATCTCAGAAGTGGTCAGAAAGATTCAAGGAGTATTACTGTGTACTGCTTCTTTACAATCATTACTCAGCCGGTCATTTCCACCAGTGCATGAAAGAGACATTATTCAGTACTCCATTCAAGGGAAGTAATAGAAATTTTGCATGCGACACAAAACGAGAGATGGACCATCTGGATGTGGTGAAAGGATTTAGGTCGGGATCAACTGTTGACTCTGTAACATGCAGAATGTCACTGATAGACTCTCTCAACGAAACACGACACGCGAATGAACCAAAACCTGGACATGATGAGGACAATGATAAACTGGGTATGGAGCTTACAGAAGTTGACATGAACCACATATACCCAACAACTTCCTTAATACTTAGAAGGGAAGCACTGTCACTCGAAGAATCATTGATCCCATACAATGTTTATACAAAGGTGTCACTCTTGTAACCATCTTCAATTCTTGATTCAGCCAGTGATGACGTTGGTAAATATTTATTGTACAGATATTTACAAAAGGAGAAACTGCTTAATTTGGACATTTCGCAGAGAGCAAAGGAAGATGTTATACAAGGCCCAAAGCACCTCGTAAATAGAGCAAAGAGAAGAAAGGGCATTACGATAAGGCGTACGCTGAAATCAAAAGTTGAGACTGCCAAAACAGAGAGGCAGGCGAAAGAAGAAAAAAGACAAAAGCAAGTAGTGAAGGAGACAAAAGTCATTGACTCATTCTCGTCTGAAAACAATGCTTGTCAAGCCTTGTTGAAGGCTGATAGTTCAAAACCCAAAGTTGTCAAGTCCATTGGCATGCAGCGAGCATTGAAAAATCTGGTTCTGTTATGCTCAAGTACTATTCCACTTGATCAATTCATATCTTTGAACCTGTCGTTTATACCAAGAACAGTAACAAGCTCCATGCAAATATGTACAATTGAATTTGCAGGTATGAAATTTAAAATGGCAAATGTTAAAACAGGACAAGAGTACCTGCAGGTTGTTGAGAAAATGCTAAATGGATTACTGCAACAGTCGAAGTCTGTGTCAAAGCTTGTAGTCTGCGAGGAAAAATACAGTTTCACTCCTGACGATTTCAAGGCAAGTACTCGTGAACAACGAAAGAGTAAGTCAGAAAGAGATATCAGGCATTTGAAGACAAGCGAAAATATCCTTAGTGACAAAGTATACGACAAAGATATCATTACAAAAACAGACAATGGGAAAAGACTGATAGGTACATATGTTGCTGAAAAAATTGAAAAACTGAAAATAAATAGAGATGTTGGTGTTATCGTTGATAGTGAGTTAATTGTCAAAAAAGACTGTGGGTGCAATGATGTGTGCGAGTGCCCTGGCTATTGTTTACCAATCATCTGTAATTTCAATGCTGAAAATGGAGAAAGTACTGTGACTGAAATGAGCAATGTTAAACAAAAGAAAGGCGAAGCAGAAATGTCTGTTGTTGATTGGCTGATTTATTTGCAAAGTGAAATGAAAATGGGAGATACTGCTGTTTGCTATGTGACTTCAGCTGATATTGACGCAGTGTATATACATTTATATGCTGTCAGCAAATTTTGGACAAGAAATGAAAACGGCACCTACAAAAATTAAATGTGTGTAGTGCTTCAGAAGCCAGGTGGTAAGGTAGATGTATACAACATTACAGCGATGTTGTCATTGTTTGAACCCACATACAGTGACCCAGACATTGGGGTGAAAATAGCATTCACATTGTGCCTAGGTGGTAATGACTTCATACCCAAGCTTTATGCCATTTCACATGACACTGTCATCAAGTGTTTGTTGGAAAACACCATCTTCAAAAGTAGTCTCTACATGACTGTGGAACGTAAATACACTCTGAATAAGATGTTGTTTATCGAACTGATAAAGCATCTATACACCCCAAAATATCTGCTATGAAGATGTGCGTGCCATCACCATAGGCAAGGTAGAAGATGACAGTAAAAAGGGAGGATTCAAGACTGCCAATCCTAAGAAATGGCTTCCGCCTCAATCTGCAATTGAAAGACTATATGCTCTTGTTCAGCTACAGATTGAATATTTGGAAACAGTTGGAATCCACGACGCTGGCCTTCCCGATTTTATTGGTAGTGGATGTTTGAAAAGGAACGCAAGTGGAGAAATAGAGTACGACTTCGGACCAGAGGCACACTTTGCGTGCCTGCGTGACCTCACAGAAGTTAAGCGCAAGAAGGCAAAACGTCGCCTTGATGATACACCTCAACAAGGAGCTCGTAGAAAGAGACCGCTTACATCGACACCAAAATCAAAGCAATGAATTGCACTTATCTGACGGTAATGACATAATGTGTTATAATGTATATTCTCAGGACTGGTCCAATATTGAATTGTGATGTTACGTGGATTTGAAATATTTACATTAAACAGCATTTGATATAATTATGATGTTACGTGTAAAACCTGTAAATACTTGCACATTGAAGAATAAGTAAATGTTATCGTACTATGTTCCGAGACTTTTCAAACAACAGTGGAGAAATGCTTCTATTAGGATGATAAATGAGCACATAATAATGATTTCATAGTGTAAATCTAAAATGTGTAGGTCTTTGTGCAAAGTCAATGTGGAATGTATTCTCACCAATATAATTATATTATTATTTGCAATGATATATGCACACTTTAGTAGGAAATATGCACATACCAACCTTTGTCAAATAAAACAATATCAATATGTAGAAAACATAGTATAAAACTGCAATATATTGTTTAAATGAAATAAATGCCTTGATTCACACCCAGGGAACTCCGTTATCATATAATTCTAGTAAACAAATCATAACTAATAATTCCATCTATTGACATACAGTATACATTTACATTTAACTAATCAGTTCCCTATATGGCAAGCCAAACTACTATTTATTCAAAAACAAGCCCTCTTATATCTTACAGAGATATCTTTACAAGCCCTCTTATATCTTACAGAGATATCTTTCTAAGCTAGAGAGATATCTCCTTAAGTTAAGAGATATCTTTGTAAGGCAAAGTCATATCTCCTTAAGGAAGAAAGATATCTCTTTAAGGGTATTAGAAAAATATCTCTTTAATTCCAGGAGATATCTCTCATTCTTAAGGAGATATCTCTGTAACATATAAAGATATCTCTTTAACTTAAAGGGAAATCTCTTTTGCTAAACAAGATATTTTGTTTTCAGTGATTAAGGAAGAAAAATATATCTTTAATGGTATTAGAAATATATCTCTTTAATGGTATTAGAAAAATATCTCTTTAATATATCTTTAATGGTGCCCCGTGTGGTTCCTAGGGCCCCCCGTTCGGTCACGGGGCAAAGAATAGGGCCACTGCAGATCCCTTTGGAGGGGTAGGCAGAGGGGTAGAATCCCCCAAAATTCATGTTCATTTTATCCTTTTTTTTGTTCATGTTCATTAAAGGTATTCATCATGATCCCTGCATTGTTTCAGGTGCTATCTCGCTCGCATCAAAAGAGCAGTGGCAGAAAAACAATAACGTGGCTCCAGCGTAAATGGAGTTTCTACGAAAGAATTTGCAGCAACTCTGCAGTTCAGGGTGAGAAGGTTCTAGGCCCATTTTCCATATTTTATCTCGATGTACATGGAAGATGAGCCTGGCATGTTCATGCCTGTTAGGCGCCATGTAACCTGTTTATGTGTTGGTGCGCCTTAAAACCCCAATTCAATTCAAAACTCTTGAATTGAATTAGAAATATATCTCTTTAATGGTATTAGAAAAATATCTGTTTAATGGTATTAGAAATACATCTCTTTAATTGTAATGGTATTAGAAATATATCTCTTTAATGGTATCAGAAATATATTTCCATTGAAATATATCTCTTTAATGGTATTAGAAATATATATCTTTGATGGTATTATAAATATATCTCTTTAATGGTATTAGAAATGTATCTCTTTAATGGTATTAGAAATGTATCTCTTTAATGGTATAATGGTATTAGAAATATATCTCTTTAATGGTATCAGAAATATATCTCCATTGAAATATATCTCTTTAATGGTATAAGAAATATATATCTTTAATGGTATTATAAATATATCTCTTTAATGGTATTATAAATATATCTCTTTAATGGTATTAGAAATGTATCTCTTTAATGGTATAATGGTATTAGAAATATATCTCTTTAATGGTATTAGAAATATATCTCTTTAATGGTATTAGAAATGTATCTCTTTAATGGTATAATGGTATTAGAAATATATCTCTTTAATGGTATTAGAAATATATCTCTTAATGGTATTAGAAATATATCTCTTTAACTTCAGGATTACCATTAGCATTAAAATTATGGATATTGATAATGTTTCAAAGACACATTCTGAGTGAAAATTAACTCATACTCTTTTAATGACATTGTTGCCATTAAAATTTTCTAATGTCATCAACATTTTCTATCAATAAAATGTTTTGTAAATGTATGCATTGTTTGCTTATCCTCTGTGAATGAAAAACATGATGAATGATTTTGTACTTGTAAAATTCCACACTGACCACTGCTGACTGCCCATGTGGTTCAAATCTGATAAGAATCATATTGATAACTAACCGTGAAGAATTTAGGGGTCAGAGCTGAGTAATATAACATGTCTTGCTGAGGTGTTAATTGGATAAACCGTTATACAGTCCAGCAGAATTCTGGGGAAATGTGGGCATAAAGAACAGAGTGAATATGTAAACGACAAAAAAGAAGCGGTACATAATATCTGACCACAACAAGATGGAAGCGGTAAATAATATCTGACCACCAGCAAGATGGAAGCGGTACATAATATCTGGCCACCAACAAGATGGAAGCGGTATATCTGACCACCAGCAAGATGGAAGCGGTACATAAAATCTGACCACCAACAAGATGGAAGCGGTACATAATATCTGGCCACCAACAAGATGGAAGCGTTACATAATATCTGACCACCAACAAGATGGAAGCGGTGCATAATATCTGATCGCGAACACGATGCGATGTAAACGGTACACAAGATCTGACCACCAACGACACTGAAACACTAAACAATGTATGTTTTCTTCAAAAGCATATCCTAATGCTACAAGATTGTGATATTAAGAATATGCTGTTGGTTATGCAGAAAGCATTACTTTTGAAATTTGAGGTGCATTGATACTCCTTTACAGGCGAAATGCAGACAAGGTAACACGCAAACCTAGATGCTAGTTTACATATTACAGAAGGACGTGTTGTTTCTTTTGGTAAAAAGGAGTAAGCATGTTGAGAAGATTTGTGTTGAACGTCTTATAATTAAAAGTATGCTTAAACTTATAGTGTAAAAAAACTCTCATAAATGTCTAAACTAAAACTATCAGTGTTTGTGGTGAAAAACGACAACAACAACTCAGTATCATGTTTTGATGGGATGTAGTTTTGTTTACACTGTCTTTTCTGTTTGGGCCCTGAAGACAGGATAATAGCGAGGATTGTGCGCATATAAAATCGATTCAAGCTAACCAGTAGGCCTTATTGCTTACTGACCGTTCCAAGTCAGTAACCCTGTCTTCACCACCCTTTGTGTTTTTTGTCTCTTTCACTGTATTATCAAGTCCTTGTTTGCAGTACAGTTCGGACCTACGATGCCATTGCATTCGAACGCTGTGGTTTCTATAGGACCCTATATCACTTTTTTTTATTGTTTTACAACTTTTACGTATACTTAAGTGTCCGTGTTTTTTTAAATTGCTACTATTTAAACATAATAAATACCGATAAAGTTGATCCTTTGGGAGCAACAAACACAAGAGAATAAAGCAGCAGACTCGGTTTTATTGAGTCTGTTCATGAGAAGTAATGAAAGAAGCAACACCTCTCACGCCCCCTAGCACCGACTTTAGCGGTATTCTACTTCAAAGCCACCTATATTGGGCTCGCTGGTCCTAAAGGACCAGTAAAAAAAACACTACTGACCCGTAGCACGGGGAGACTTTTTACAGCCGCCACACTGCACTAAACGAACGCTAGTTTACAAAAGTTGGCACAAATATTAAATTGTAAAGAGTACAGACGCTAAAGATATTGCAACGTATCACTTTCCTTTAGATTCATAAATTGTGGAATAAACGTGTTACCTTCACGCGACAGATTACCATATATTGGCCATAAAATTGTATAAAGTCCCCATGAGATCTGAAACACACACCCTTAATATAGATATATAGAGCCAGTTTGCAACAAACGATACTAAGTCATTGGTCGTGTCTGAATATGAAATGTAAAACGTGTGGCAATTAAATCTATATTGATATATTAGTCTCCATAATTGATAAACGTTCCGAATTATATTCGTTATGAGAAAATATGAACCTGAGTTATGATTTCGAGTCTCATGCCAATATTGCGTGTACCATAGGCTGGTGAATTGCTTATGTGAAATAACTGTGTTTTTCAGCTTGTTGTTTAAGAATAGTCATAGCTTGTTATTTCAAACAGAAACCCATATTATTCAATCATTTTTATACTCTATTGATTATATAACTCTCAAAATCTACAAACATTATATTTCTAAGTTATATTAGTGTCTATCCAATACTTATGAAAGACCCTGGTTATATGAGAACACGTCGTGCTTCGGTCAACTGATATGCACTACATAATCGGTATTTTAGGTCCTAAATTCCTTTTATAAATACGTTCGTGCTGGTTAGTTGTAAACGGTAATAGCAGATAAATAGCAGATAAAATCAAAACTCGACAAACTTGGGTTTTGTGTCAGACATATGTACATGTACACGGGGATTCTGTACTTTTTATTTATCTGTTTAGTAGATGTAGAGGATCTTAAACGTGTTCACATTTCATATAAGATTTATGAAACGAGTTATGAATTATTTTAATTTTAACGAGCCTTTTGAATCGTAAGATCCTTTTTATCACATAACATTGCAATCAAATTAGTAAAAAATAATTCAGATTGACATAGAACCGCCACGACGTCATACACACTTTAGCGCCAAAACGTCATAAAATATGTGACGTCGTAACGTCGCGTGTCACACATAACGTTGCGTATAAAAGAGTTCGTGTTTTACCTCTTTACAAAATAGCAGTTTACGCCAACTTTTTAACAAACCAAAAACAATGTTTTGTATAACGTGCATTATTTTTATAAGCTGTCACAAATAATAAGTTTATGACTCAGGTCTGTAATAAAAAAAATAGTTTCAGTTAATAAACTTGCGTAGTGTTACAGGTTTAACTCAACCAATCAAAATCGTTCCAGGTTGTATTACACGTGTGTCATACAACACAATATTACATGGGTGTTCGACACTGCTAACAAGGGACGTTATGTGATAAAAACATTTATGTGATCGTGCAAAAAAAAGAATTCTACTTCCGGTAACATATTAAAAACAGTCGTTATCGCAAGTATTGGAGACGAACAATCTGTTGTTGTTGAGTCGTTATCATAAATATCGAAAAGAATGGTGATTAAGGTTGGAAATATGTATATATAATTATTTAGAAGTAAAGTAAGCATAACAAACAAAACAGTTGGCAATCCCAAGGAATCCCGCCTTGGAATGGAAGTTTTTAACTTGAGGTTGGTGGTCAAATTTATACTGAACATTTTTTTGTATTTAAACTTTATTTTCAAAACTAGATGAATGTCTTATGCTAGCCAGTGCAACAATGCGACAGTCCACATACAATGGGAATCGACGATCTACGCATATCTGTGAAAAGATTGCTGTCTTGTAAAATGTGTAAATCATATCCCAATTTAATAGACTGTGTATTTTTCAAAGATTTAACTACTTTAAAGAATGCCTGCTTCAGCTTTGACAAGTTTTGTTTCGTAAATTGTCGTTGTTTTATTTAACAAACGGATTACTGATGTACACTGTTTAAATTAGCTAGTCAATTCTGTAAGCGTCTAAAAAAACATAATTAATAATCAGACTTTTCATATAAGGAAATCGAAAAAAGATGCAAATAACGTTTCCTGGTATTCCGACATAGATTCCTCTATCAACATACGCATATTTTTTTAATTTACCAAGATTCATATTTCAATGAAATAAAATTCTATCTTCGGACTTCATTAAACTTAATCCCTGAAAAATGATCGTCCGCGAAACACCGTTAATCGTCTGACATAACCGAGTTTCAAAACAATACACAAGTTGAAATTACACTATAGTTCACTCTTATGAGGTAACATGCTTTATTTAAATAAAATTCATCACTTAATTAACACATTACCATGTTTTAAAAGTGTTAAAAATATATGAAAGGAGAAATTTGGAAACCGTCGAACACGACAAACACAAAAAACCAACGCAGTCTCGGTTTGATTGAATGGTTATGAAGTGATTGCTACCGTACACGCTCTCTAGCCCCGGGTTGGGCAGAACTCAACATTTAACATTATCACAGGTAACAGTCAAAAGACTAAATTAAAAAGCAGGCAACATATCCCATGGCCGATTAAATAATACTTAGAAACTTGAAAGGCCGGAGTAGTGGAACCACCCATTCGAAATTATCTAAATAAAATTCATCACTTAATTAACACATTACCATGTTTTAAAAGTGTTAAAAATATATGAAAGGAGAAATTTGGAAACCGTCGAACACGACAAACACAAAAAAACAACGCAGTCTCGGTTTGATTGAATGGTAATGAAGTGATTGCTACCGTACACGCTCTCTAGCCCCGGGTTGGGCAGAACTCAACATTTAACATGCCAATATTACAGAAATCTGAACCATCCCGATGATGGTATGCATATGACGGTGGACATTGAACCTTCAATGCGGTATTTTCACACCATTCGATGGCCAGCGGCGTATGGTCCCAGTTTCTGCAAAATACATTGCCCTAAACGAGAAAACAATGGGCGAAATAAACAAAACTGTAATTCAACTTGGAGCAGAGGTTATGAAGCCTGCGTATCACAGGTAACAGTCAAAAGACTAAATTAAAAAGCAGGCAACATATCCCATGGCCGATTAAATAATACTTAGAACCTTGAAAGGCCGGAGTAGTGGAACCACCCATTCGAAATTCTAGTAAGAAACCAAAAGTATTTGAGAATTGTTTAAATGAGTATTTGAGAAAACTAAAACATAAATTACGTGTAAACTGTTTTATGACACATACCGAACGTAAATAAAATTACATAAAACGTTGAAAGTCATTTGAATAAACTGTCTAAAGAGATTACCCAACCACTATTCATTACTTTTAGCATTGACACATACTAGTTATTTGATATTTAAGTAATGACAACTAAGTGAATCTTTTTATTAGGTGTATCGAGTTATCATTATTCCTGCTACCTCGCTACATGACGTGAACATCGTCAACATTGTCTATATCATGTTTCTTTTGTCACTGAATCTCGTATGCGAAATTTAGCTTGCTAGTTTGTCACAAAGGTACCTTTTGTACGAATGGGGATATTTGAGAATGGTATGCGAGGGGAATCTTGTCAATCAAATTGCCATGATGCTTTCCACTGAGTTCTTTTAAAGTCATATGTCAATGCGACGAAATGAATACAGTCTGTTATGGGACCCGTTTTGTTCTATTGTCCGGGAATATTGGACATAATACGTACATCCATGTAGATGTAGAAATAAAAGTCGAACAGGAAATGTAACATTCAAGGACCATATTCAACCCAAAACACGCATAGAAACAAACACTTATTTATTAAAAGGCAAGATATGACATCACAAACATAAAAAGGTTGACAAAAGAGCTAAGGCCTTAGATACCACATTGAATAAAGCCGGTAGTTACCTACTTAAAGTTACTAAATTACTAAATATTAGTCAAACGTTTCTTTCAGGTGGTCACCTCGGATGGAAATCATTTCAACTAAACGAACATTAGACATTTATTATGATGTATATTTAACTGTTTATAGGTACGCTACTGCATATAATTATACATTTAGTATAGTTTATTAAAGAACTCGATGCTGATATGTGGGACTTGGACGAGCACTCGAGTACCCGGGTACTGGATCGGGTAAAGCTTGTTCCCGGGTACAACAATTACTGAGTGCTGAGATTGTTTAAATCAATATTTAAAGCTTCTTTGGTATCATTAAGATACAGAATTATCAATAAAAGGGTAGTCATCACATTTCCTTTTTCAACTAGACGTCTTTGAAGACGGTACGTATTTCTAACTCCAAAATTACACTAAAAAGAGGAAAAATAGAGTCATTGAACATGTTCACAATTTTTTTCATAACATTACATTTATTGAAAAACGACGATTATTTTCGATTACATATATACATATCTTTCAAAACATACATAAACAAGTGTAATCCTGAAAGCAAACATATATTGACCGTATCCCACTCATTTTTTTAAGATAAAAAGGTATGTTCTAATGCTCAACTTTTTTTAAAACTTGTATATGACACGGTCTTATGACATTTCATTCAAAACAAGTAAAACATATATAGGTCATCAGTCTTCGAACGAATTGACATTTTCACTGCAAAATACTGTACACACAATTTTGACATAGAGATCGAATATACAATTAGCTCAGTATCTACTTTTATATATGTATTCCACTACTGAAAAACAAATATATTATTTCTTTTATAGCAAAAGGATAAATTATACTCAAAGCTACCCGTATCCCCTATTTTGTTGACAACACAAAATGATCACAAATGACGGAAAACATATGGGAAAAAGCTTAAAATTCGATATGTTACCGTCTTAAATTCTACACTGTTTCCATACAGTCTACTAGAATGCCAAAAACAATGAAACAATTCTGTTGTCAAAAAACTATGATTTAAAAAATAAAATTCTTGAAAATGTCAAAACTTGCCCAGCCAACATCCTTAACTAAGCCCAAAAAGTTGGCCACGGTCATTAATATTGATCTACTTTTGTTAGGATCATACTGCTGTTGAATAGAGGTAAACACTTGTTACGTGTAAAGCTCTACGGTTACTGATATTTGCGAAATGGACTTATGTAAAACAACTTATGTAAAAAAAGAGAAAATGTGTCGTATATAAATTACAGCATCCCAGGAGCAATGGCACCGTAGGTCCGCACTGTACCACAACCAAAGAGCAAATTACCTATACAATGAAAATGACAATACATAACATAAATAGTGGTGAAGACAGGGTTACCGACTTGGAACGGTCAGTAGGCAATATATGGTCCACTGGTTAGCTAAAAACGATTTTAAGTGTGCATAACCTCTCTATTATCTTGTCTTCAACGCTCTGATTGGCAAGACAGTGTAAATGAAAGTATATATTTGTCTGTATCATAAATATTTTGTATTCAATATATATATTTCGGAGTAACGTATATATGTGTCTGTATCATATATATTTTTGTATTCAGTATATATATTTTACACGCAACGTATATATTTATCTTACAACATATAGTCACGTATAGCGCCTCATATTCATTTTCTTAGTTAAACCATTTACAGTGCAATGATATATATTAAACAGTTATTTCCTAAACAATTAAAACAAATTGTTTTTGATTTTGAAATAAAAGAGTAGTTCCGGCAGTGAAAAACTCTATATTTCACATGTATGAAATACCACATTTATTTTATTGCTAAAATCCACTATTTCACTGCTAAGCATAAAATAAAAGGTAATAGTGTCTTTTTGTGTGTTGTTTTGTTTTGTTTTTCAATTATTCTTTCTTTTCCGCCATTTGTTTACATATAGATGCAATACAATCAAAAATAGTAATAAGCAAAAACAATTCGAGTTAACCTATTGAAATAATTAATTATAATGATTTGAAAATATGCAATGTACATGTATGTAGAAATAGTTGTTTAAATTAGTGTATATATCGGGTATACGTCTTAATTTGTTAGGGTTGTCTTACAAAGTGGCGACTGCGGGAGACTGGTTTATGTTTGCAAGAGAGCTAAATTCCTTTTATCTACTTCACACATAATACTGAACTTATCAACTAGAAATGCACACATTTCTGACGGTTTACTTTCGGAAGCCCCCGACATTTTTAACGATCATTTGCTGCGTTTTGTTTTTGCATTTTCTTGGTCTAACAACATCAAAATTGGACGTTGCATTATGAGGCGTGTGTTGCACGTGTATTTATTGAAGAGGTGCCGCTGAGTGTTGCATTTTGTATTATGCATAAATGTGTAGGATAGGTTGCAACCTCAACTATATCTCTACCAAAAAAAAAATTGAACTCCCGTCCACTGATTGGTCAACTTCAGTTTGTTATTGGAATCACCCGCTATGTCACAGTTTGTTATGGGAATCACCTCCTACGCCACGACGGCGTAAAACATTACGTGACGTTACGCGCTATGTTGTGTAATAAAGTGCCACCAAACAAAGTCAGCGGATCACTAATAATACTAAAAAATAAATTTTAAACATCATTGTGTAATATGGATTATATTTTTTTTTAAAAACTACAAAAAACAAAGTTTATTGTATATTTAATAAGGACGTATACACATCCCATTGGAAATAATGTTGCGCGTAATATAACGTGCACTTTCATGTTGCGTTCAAAATGACGTCACGTCTTAGTTAATTTTGACGTTTGGGTCAAACATTTTAATGAACCTCGAGTCCAGACGCTCGCTAGAACTCGCAGTCAGCTTGCGCGTGTATGGATGATAGAGACTAATATTTAACCCATTTTAATGGAACGTCAACGTCATTGATACGTTCGCCCAATTTGACGTCATGACGTTGACCGGTACAATTGAAAAACATTATTAAATGTACTTATTACGTTTGTTACTAACGACTTAAAGAACTATTTGCAAATGATTTAAACTTTGAATCGGAATTGTAGTCCATATTGTTTTAGTGACCCTCTATGAAATGTATTGACCCACTATAGAATAATAGAGGGTCACCATGCGATCGCTCTAATCCAATAAAACTCCTAGGATTTTGTGCGAGGTGCAATAAAAGGTAATAAAGTTATTTAAGGTATGAACATTGACATAGTGAGAATCTATTTGTAATAGAGGATTTCAGCAGTAAAATATAAGTGATATTTTATACCTGTCAAATATAGTTTGTTATCTCTGCAAGATGCCGAAAATAAGTCTTCGTTGATAGAATTTGTCAAGTATTTTAGAATTAATGGTGAGATTAAATTATCAATGTTACCATAAACTTTGAGTAGAAGAAATAAAAAAAACATAAAAAATAAAATAAAATAAAACAAAAACATTGATGTGAATAACATCCTTTATTTCATCGAGAAGTGAGACAAATATATATAAAATAGAGTGCCAGTTGCAAGTTTAGCAATTAAATAGAGAATATTTGTTGTTGTGGAGTCAATAGATTTTATTTCAAGAAGTGTGAACAATTTATACGTTCACGAATGCCAAGCATGAGTGAAAATATTGAAGTTTGATGACTTCGAGATGAAATAAAGACTGTTATTCCCGACAAAACAATAAATTTTCTTATTTTATTCTTTATAATCGAAGTGTACTGCTGTATGCAGAAAAATAAATAAAAAGTTGACGTCATATGACAAAATTGCTGTTTTTAATTCCCCTTAACTTCTACATTGCTTAGTCGATTTTTATAATCTACGACTCATTTTAAACAGTTATTTCCTAAACAAATAAAAACAATGTCTTTGATATTGAAAAAAAGATAGTTCCGGAAGTGAAAAAATAAAACTCTATATTTCACACGTATGAAATACAACTTTTATTTCATTGCTAAAATCCACTATTTCACTGCTAAGCATAGAATTAGTATATGTATGTATATATGTATGTATGTAGGTACCCAAGACCTAAAACGGTTAAACAGTTAAGTTCTTTTGTTGACCTTGCACATTTCTTACTTCGTTTTGTGAAGAATTATAGCAAAATAGCTTCACCGCTTAATTCTTTATTGTACAAACACAACACATGTGCTTGGACTGAACAATGCGAAAGGTCATTCAATGAACTGAAACAAGCACTCGTGTCTCCACCGATTCTGGCTTTACCAGACATGTTTAAATCATTCAAGATTACAGTAGATGCTAGTTATGTCGGTATTGGTTACTTTTAATCACAAGTTGATAACAATAATAAGGACCGTGTTATTTACTATGGTGGCAAAAGGTCTGAGAAAACACGAAAATACATGGGTAATCACTATACTTGAATATTTGGCCATTAAAAAAAGGGTAAGTGCATACCACCCATACATAGCTAACAGTAAGTTCTTGATTTACACTGATCACAAAGCTTTACAATGGTTAAAAACTACGAAAAAGGAACCAAATTGTAGACTTACAAGTTTGAAACCGCAACAAGATGTGGCAGACGCCTTAACTAGAATATCATATACTAACGAGGGTCATGTGGAACCGCATAAGATAATTCCAGCAGATGTATGTAAGCCTAATGAACCTGTTGTTCCAATGATTGAATAAGATTGTGGTGAAAGTCTAACAAACGACATAATCAGAATGCAGAGAACAAAGGTAAGTGTACAGTCCTAGAGATTGAATTTGCTAAAGGTTCATATTTGCCCTCTGTAACTTGCATTAATGCACGTATATCTGAACGAGACAACCCGATTGTTGAAAGACCTGAAGAAATACCTCAAATTGATACAGAATCACAGACAACTATACCATATTCTCAATGACAAAGTGCTGACTTAAGACCTATTCTTGATAACCTTGTTAACGGAACAGTTCCAAGTGAACACACAAAAATTATAGGGTTGTGTGACAGAAGCAATATGCAGTGATAGACGAGGTATTGTTATTCAACGAAAGCTACACGCCATTATGGCAGTCATAAAGCAGCTTTGAATCCGTTACAAAAAATCCGAACCATTTGCTCGTGTTCACATGGATGTTCTCGATCCCTGAACGGAAACAACTGAAGGTTATAAATACATTATTTTGGTTGTTAATAGTTTCACGGGATGGTGTGAAGGTTTCCCAACCTCGTTGAATAACAATGGTACAATACCTCGTCTATCACTGCATATTGCTTCTGTACGATGGTAACTCATGTTGAAACAATATTGTGACATGTATTAACATTAAAAGTTCATAGGTTCTTTTGAAGCAAGCTGACACTGTAGCTAAGCTGTTATACTCTGAAATATTTGATGTCGATAATTATCGTAGTCCGTTATTAGCGACCAAGGTACCAATGTCATGTCACAATTAGTTCAAGCTCTATGTGAAATTTTCAATGTTAAAGGACACCGAACATCGGCTTTCCATCCTGAAACTAATGGATGAATAGTGTTACTGGCAAGTCTTTAAGGTCTTATTGTATAGACAATCAAGTTGAATGGACAAAGGTGCTTCCAGGTGTTTAATGGGTCTGAGAATGTCACTCAATTCTTCAACACAAAAGTCCCCATTTGAACTGATGGAAGAGTTATGAGACACCCCGTGGATCAATTATTGATTCCAAATGGTTTTGTTAATATATCAACAAAACAAAACCTTTCAGACATACAAAGTTCTTTGAAAATCTCTCTCTATTTGTTGGGCACGTCTTGTGTTTGATGATTGGGTAAGCTTATTAATATATGTATATATTTTTATTATCAAAAGTTTATCATTCCATACACGTTTGACATCTAGATAACGTGACAATATGCTTACCATTATCAATGTTTAGCTATATTGTCTGTTAAATAAGAAAGGCATAAACAATTGTGATTTTACTGTCCTTGCTTTGATATTTTAACGAAAAGCGAAAAGTAAGTCATCTTGGAACAGTTAATGCCAATATTAATACTAGAAATTGTTATTGTCCATGGGACAAAAACGTATGGCTCCCCCACTCGCCCGAACAGACATAATTGACGACTCTAGGTCCAACCGTTCTCTATCGATCTGAGATCGTTTTGATATTCAATATCCTGTGACTGTATCTACTATCTGTATCAGTAAGGCCACATAAAAAAATATGTGTGGTTCAGGTAACCCGACCGACCCTATTTTAAGGGGCCGACCCTAAAACCTTTTATGCAAAACTTTAAAAAATAAAAGAAATAAAAAATCGGACATCATTTTGATAGTCATTGTCACCGTGACCTTGACCTTTGACCTAGTAACCTTAAAATCAACAGGGGTCATCTACTGGTCATGACCAATCATGCTTCTAAGTTTGAGGACCCTAGATCTAACCATTCTCTAGTTATTGATCGGACATCGTTTTTATAAAAAATGTCACCGCGACCTTGACCTTTGATCTAGTAATCCCAAAACCAATATGAGTCATCTACGTGTCATGACCAACCATCCTGCCATGTTTGAGGACCATAGGTCTAACCATTCTTTAGTTATTGATCGGACATCGTTTTGATAGTCAATGTCACCGCGACCTTGACCTTTGACCTAGTGACCCCAAAATCAAAAGGGATCATCTACTTGTCATGAACAACCAACCTTTCAAGTTTGAGGACCCGAGGTCCAACCATTCTCTAGTTATTGATCGGACATCGTTTGTGACACAGACAGACCTACAGACCTACAGACAGACAGACAGAAAGCACAAAATAAATATGGCTCCCCTACCACACTTTGTGAGGGGGGCCATAATTACTGACGTGGTACGATGGTAACTCACGTTGAGAGAATATTGTGACATGTACTGTACTAACATTAAAAAATCATAGGTTCTTCTTCAGCTGTTCTATAATATTGCAGATTTTCCTATTTGTGTGTTTTATGTAGGCACTAAATATGTTTCTTTCACATTTAAATTTGTTGATTATAACATGTTATGCTGCTATAAGTCCTTGTTGTGCGATTATGCTTCACACAGAATTGCAGTCAGAATGCATTCAAAACATATTGTATGGAACAAACTTACAAATGTTGAAGGAACTGATCACTCCTCAAAATACATTTTGTAGGTTATTCTGTATAGGTAGATCTAACAAACTTTGTTTTTCTCTTTCTTTTAGGTGGTGAAATTCTGCTGTTGATATGCATATTCTGTACAACAACAAAAACAAGAGGTTCGGCATAGGTTAAATTATGGAGTCGTTTTCAAGAAGTTACCAGATTTGTACAGCACAACGGAGTACCGGAAACACACATTTGTTGTTGATTTGAACATTCCTCAATTTACGCACGATGACAAGCATAACTGTAGTTGTCCAAAATTGATAGCTGTTAAGTAACATCTGAGTCTTTTGCATAATGAGACTTCAGATTTCATCAATTCAACTATTTGTAATATTTTCAGTATGGTTCCCACTTGTCAAAATCAGCAAATGCAATCTCGATTTAAGCGTAGGAAAAATAGCATCGGGTTTATTCGGATTAAGCACTACTGAGAGTTTACAAAAGGTGCTATCCATAGACAACAAAGGCAACTAGGCTCGCTATTCAAACATGAAATAGATACTTTGTCTGCTTTTATGGGTACAGCAAATGAGCGTCTTGATAATTTTATGATAGGTGTTGGGCAAAATCAGGAACTGATTAGGGATATGGAATCATCTTTTGAAACATTTGCAGAAACTGTGACAGAAAAACAAGCATGTCTATTTTCTATGGTACTTGACCTAACACATAATTACCATTTCATCAAAAGGAACTTTGAAAATCTTTACAATGGTTTCATTACACTTCTTCAAGGATAAATCTCTCCATTGGTCGTTACAAAGATGACTTTACCAAAGTAATTCAATTGCTTCAATATACCATATGTGCACTTAGACCAAACTTTAAATTATTACATTTAAACGCTGAATATTACTACCAACATGCCAACTTTGCATTACATAAAAGTAACAAAAGCATTACTTAAAATGGTCAAATTCCCAATATCATCTGTTCCACAACCACTGAATTTGTTTAAAATCATCAGCTACCCGCTGCCTGTTAATACTTCAACAGCACATGGAACATACACTAACAATCTGCCCTCCTATATTGCGGTTAACGGTTCGAATTATTTAACATTACCGGAAAATACTCTAAGTGAGTGTGACACAAGTAAACAATTATTTCATTGCCACACAAATTTACCACTACACACTGGAACACAAGATGATTGTGCACGGTCTTTATTCTCATCAAACAAAACAGCAATAAAAGACAATTGTGATTTTAAATTCGCTCCAAGTATTATTTCACCCTCTTTTAGGCTACTAAAACAAACACATTGCTTAGTTTTAAACAGCTCAGATTTAACCTTAGAATGTGGAAATGAAGTTAGGGTGCTAGGTGGCGTGAGAGGTGTTGCTTTTTTCATTACTTCTCATAAACAGACTCAGTAAAACCGAGTCTGCTGCTTTATTCTCTTAATTGTTTTGTTTGCTCCCAAATGATCATCTTTATCAGAATTTATTAACATTCACACTAGCGTTCGTTTAGTGCAGTGTGGCGGCTGTTAAAAGTCTCCCCGAATCAGTAGTGCTATTTTTACTGGTCCTTTGGGACCAACGAGCCCAGTATAGGTGGCTTTGAAGTAGAATACCGCTTAAGCCGGTGCTAGGGGGCGTGTGACACAAGTAATTATTTCATTGCCACACAAATTTACCACTACACACTGGAACAAAAGATGACTGTGCACGGTCTTTATTCTCATCAAACAAAACAGCAATAAAAGACAATTGTGATATTAAATTCGCTCAAAGTATTATTTCACCCTCTTTTAGGCAAATAAAACAAACACATTGCTTAGCTTTAAACAGCTCAGAGTTAACCTTAGAATGTAGAAATGTAGTTAGGGTGCTAGGTGGCGTGAGAGGTGTTGCTTTTTTCATTACTTCTCAAGAACAGACTCAGTAAAACCGAGTATGCTGCTTTATTCTCTTAATTGTGTTGTTTGCTCCCAAATGATTACCTTTATCAGTATTTATTTAGACAGATACAACCATGTCATTACTGCTTAATTCAAAGTCAGTGCAACTGTAGTGTTAAAACCCAACATTTAATACTACCTCAGAGACACTCTGGCTGTCATTACTGTAGTTGACTTCAATGCACCCAATTAATCTGATCATACATCAAAGCCTCTTTGGACACGATGAAACTAGAATTATTATGCCGGATTCAACATTTATTAGAGTTCTCCGGCCATATTTTGTTTCATGAACATGTCCATGTTTATTTAAATCAACAAATTTACAAGTCACACATTGCAATATCTGTAAAAAGCGAG
Source organism: Cyrtodaria siliqua (assembly GCA_037043455.1). Lineage (NCBI taxonomy): Eukaryota > Metazoa > Mollusca > Bivalvia > Adapedonta > Hiatellidae > Cyrtodaria > Cyrtodaria siliqua. Next base: position 83,745 of record JAWPHD010007728.1, read on the forward strand.
AATACAATTTTATTTGATGACGTAGGAAACTTTGAAAGGGTAAATTAATCCACAGGTAAATGTATTTATTAATCATCTGGCAATAGTTGTGCAGCAATACAATTCAGATTTACCTCATTTCCCCGTACAGTCATGCAGTGGTAAAAGTAGTATCTACGTCATGCAAATAATAGATAATTTTACATACAAATTAGTATCGGTTTTCAATATATGTTTCTCTCCGAGACTATCAAGAAATGTTCATATGATGTTTAAGAGTTCAATTTGTTAATTGATAATACTACAAAAAGGGTGGCCATTCATCTTTAAACCGTTGAATGTATCAGTTAAACCATTCCAATTACTCAACCACAAATTTCATTTTATTATTGCCAAAGATGAACAGTCTCACTTAAATCTACAAAAGATGGTTTATAACGCAAAGCCATTGTTCGACTTTAAAACATATTCAACGTTTTCAGTACTCACATTTGGCTTTATGTACAGAAGATTGACAGCTTCTTTGCTCGCATATCATAATGCTCCAACAGAGGCAACGTCTGCACTACCTTCGTTTCATTACACACCTATACCACCAACATCTTCTACAATATCACCACTCAAACATTGTCATTCAAATTTCGCATAGTACAACGAATACTTCATATTGGCTTTGGCAATTTGCACATCCTTTTCTTATCTATAGAAAGAAATATAAAAAGATCGGACAGGGAAAGTAGCATTCAAGGAGGACAGTCAACCACAAAACACAGAAACAAACATGGAAACAGACAAACAAGAAGACAAAAGTAATAATAAAAGTAAACGACATCACAAACACAAAAGGGTTGACAATAGGGCTACCGCCTTGGAACGGTCAGTGGCAAAGTAGGCCACTGGGGGTTTAAACCGGTTCTAGGGTGCACCACACCTCACACTTACCCTACTGTCATCCCATTAAAACAGGACAGTGTACTTAAAGAAATCCCCGCCATGATCTAATCTCTTACCAACAAGGCAGCATCAATAGGCAATATAAGTAAACACAAATATGCTCGTGTAAATATAATACAAAAAAACAATAGCCTAGAAAGCCACAATGAAGGTACTCAATGACTTAGCAAAAGCTAGAGAAGTAAGAGAATAAACCATTAAGGGCACGACAAGAAATATCATGGACAAACATCAAACGCCACCGTCCCAATGGGCTTTAGGTAGTCGTCATCATAGGGTCCACAGCCTGTCCGGTCATCGTACAATTAAAGAGGAAAGCATAGTGGCGAACTGTAAAAGGGTCCACCCCCAAGCATGCAGTACGTTGCAAAATGATAGGGTCATAACCTCTTTTGATGAACTTTTTAACAAGTTTAACAAAGATAGTATGAAAGTGATCATGACCAAGAATCTTACGAAGTTTATAAATCACATCACCATAGAAGGCAGGTTCTGATAGTCCTTGTCGCAGAAGAGTCCTTAAATTACTTTTATATTTGGAAAGAAGATCAGGGTTACGATAATAAATTTTTGCAAAGGTTTTACGAAGTTTATGGTAACGGTAACCCTGATTGAGTAACTTTTTAGTTATACAAAGATTACGAATATTAAAGTCCTCAACTCGAGTACAAGTTCTAGAAAAACGAATAAGTTGAGACAGATACACCCCATAAGAAGTTGCTCGGGGAACATCCCCATCCAAGTGGGGATAATTAACAATGTCAAAATTAAAATCATCTCTCTTGTCATAGATTTTGCTAATTATTTTACCATTTTCAATCGAGAGATCTGAATCAAGAAAAGAAGCGTTATTATCAGATATATTTTCTTTATTAAGCTGAAGTTCTTTAGGATAAATATTATCAACCATAGTTGGAAAGAAAGGGTTGTCAATGTTCAGTATGTCCAGATACCGAGAGGTGTCATTAAAAGCTTCAGTAACATCTGCCTGGGTATCTGGTGAAAGACTCAACATGAAATCTCTTTCATAGCAAAATAAAAACAAATCTTCGACAAGTGGTGCACAGTTCGTACCCATAGGGATACCAACAATTTGTCTATAAACGGTGGTACCATACCTGACGAAAATATTATCTAATAGGAAGATGAGTGCTTCACAAACTTCATAACAAGTCCGCATAGTATAATTGTCTAAACAGCCGTTAGTAAAAAACGCTTTAATATTATTACATGCCAAAAATGTAGTATTTTCTCTAGCGAATGTTTTTTGAATAAGAGAAATTAGCTTGTCTTTAATAAGGTGATGTGGTAAGGTTGTATATAGTGTAGAGGTCATAAGTGCTTACTGATGAAACTTGATCTTTATTGAAAATGTTATCTAGAACGTCTCCTGAATTTTTTATAGACCAAAATAAATTAATCCCAGAGTTTTCATAAGTTTTATCACAAAATAGTTTAACGTGATCTTTAACTTCAGTAAGACAAGAAGTTAAAAGTTTGGAGATGTTTGTTGTGCTGCAGGCACTAGAATTAGAAATAAAGCGAGCCTTATATGGATTTTTATGTAATTTAGGAATCCAGTATATGGTAGGCAGTTTATTTTGCTTATCGCTTACACCAGCCTTGAAAGTAGTGCACCGAGTGATATGTGCGGAAACAACATCATCCTCAGTAGAATTAACTGGAGTATACGAATTGGTGCTGCCGAGTTCCAGAGATAAAACATTGACGTAATGTAGGCGTCAAACAATAATTACATTATTAGCTGCTTTATCTGCAGGAACTAAAACAAATTTATTATGAAACTCCTGAATTACGAAAGGAAAACCTAGGTCTCGGAGGAAGTAAAGAGGGGTTAGCATTATAAAAGTTAATACGTGTATCTAGAATTTTAAGAATTGACTTTTTCCAAGTAGAAAGCGAGTTTGGTTCCGCATGTTCTCTACGACACCATTTTATACTAAAATATTCAATGGAGTTGGCGATCTGGGCACGACAGGCATTAACATCAATAGGTGAAGGTAATCTATAGTTAGGACCTTTCGAAAACAAATGCCGAATACGTTTATCAACAATATCAAAATTACCAGTGATGACATAACCTGCTGGGGCATAGCAACATTTTGATGTATTGCATTCACATTCCTTAGGAGTATTATGTACTATATTAAGGTCAGAAACTATTTTATTGTAGTTGAAAATAATATTTCTAATAGGCTTTTTATATTTATAATAAATTACAGGACTTTCGGAATTTTTGAAATATTTTTTGATAGAATCAACTACATGAGTATCCCGAAAAATACTAGGCATGTCAATGAAATCAATACCTTTATTAATATATAGAAGTTTTAGAAAATGCCTGACGTGATCAGACTCCTTGTCAATATGAGGTCGGAGAACATGTTGTGTGTAGCTTTGAACTATGGAAGCAGTGTTATACAAGGGATCTGTACGAATGAAAATTTTGTCTGCTTCCTCGTCGATCAACTTTAGTGAAGAAATGGACAAAGAGGTAAGCCGTGAAAGCATAGAGTGCTTTCCAGACTGTTTAAAAATAGTATGTAAATCAGCGACAGAAATATTTACACGTGATTTACGTTTGATGTTACCATTACGCCTAAGACCATGAGACCTAGATTTACGCTTTCGAATAGAAAATATAGAAAAAATGTCAATATTAGGATCTTTAGAAATATTTCCTTCTTGATAACTATTGTCATTAAGGCCGAGTGGATAAGGTGTCTGTACGTTTTTCATCCACTTAAGTTCTGCAATATGTCTAGCCTTTATTTTGAAGCTTTTAGTAGCATCATTATCAAAAAAAATATATTCAACCGGTTGAACAGTTACGTAATTAAAATTATGACCTGACTGACGAAAGTGTTGGTACAAGTAATTTTTTAACTTTTTAGGATTACTCGCATTTTCATTCCATTTAGTCGACCAACTTTGATGATGGAAATCACTAACTGGAAATCATGTACAATGTGCAATGTTCAACAATTACTTATCTGCCTTAGAAGTTGCGAATTTTTCCACACCGATACAAACCCAAAAGTGTCTGTAGCATTTGGCATCATGTCTGCACTCAACATTGACTGGGGTAATTTTAGTATTAAGGTAGGAAAGCAAGATAACTGTATGATACCTCCATCTACAATCAAAATAAATCCTTGTCTTGCAATGAAACTCAATCAAATTGTATTAGGAGATGACCATCATGTAGTCCAACTTTGGATTGCACATAACAATTTTTGTATTCCTGTTGATGTAATGTCACAATCATCAATAAACTCCATCAGCCCCGCAATTAGGTGATGAGTGTAAACCATTGCTTTAACCACAAATAAGTTAGAATTCTGTTCCTCTTTATCTGAATATGCATGGTGGTCTGTCGAAACTTCAAACTAGGCTGAGGAAAATCGAGGTAGCCACAATGCGCCACTACAGTTAACAACAAGACGAGAATATACCATACAACAATTGGTTAAGTACAACAAGTGGAAAGTGGAAAGTGTGAACTCTATCATCAAATACAGCTATGACTTGATTTAGGATGGCGGTCTATCAACAATTTGTGGTCTACAAGTGTTATACATGGTGACTATAACTGGATGCAGATGTGTTTAGCATGAATATTAACAAGTATTCTTCAACATGAACAGTGTAGAGAAGTCCAGGAAAACAACATAATGATGGACAATGTGTTTGTGAACATTACAAACAACGCTTCTTTTATGTATCATCAGTGATTACTATAAGCTTCTTTTTTAGAAGCGGCAGTAGATATAACAAAGGTTAACAATACACCACAAAATGTTGCAATATTGTATCTGACATTTATCACACTTCTTCTGGCTATAAAGATCTTATGTAAGAACACCAGTATAATAATTGCATAACCTCTACATAACAGTCCTGACGATCTAGATTTCGTCCTTATTAGCAGTATTTTGACAGATGTCAATATTAAATGTAAGCATGAAATTGTATACTATTAATAAGGTATTTCTGTTCTATTGATTAGTATTATTGGCATTATTAAAGTTACATTATGAATGACATTCGAAAGTAATATTATTCAATTATTGGTATGTTTAAGTTCGATAAGAGATACAAGATATTTGCTTATTACACTTTGTATTATGAAGGGATATTTTATTATTATGGTTATTCAATGAGGGTAGCAACAGTTTACATAACAAAGCCCAAGGGATGTGTATTTTCTATATAAAAAGGACAGAAAAAAGAAATGTAGATCAGTCTGACATTAAAACTGGTTTACAAGCATATATCTTTTATCATATATTTCCTCACATCCAGGTAAGATTTATTTTATTCTCATTTTGTTAACTTTGGAATTTATTATGTTGAAATTGTATATTTACAAAAAGTCTGATTATGTGCTGTCTGTCGGTTTCTTGTAAAAATAATTATTCTTTAGTTTTATGCAGAATCTTTCGCTCAAATCAATTCATATGCAACGAAGATAATTTATGAAGATAGCTTAAATTATTTCATGAATTGCTATTAAATTTGAGATGCAATTTTGATGAAACAGACTATTCAAGTTGCTGATAGTGATAATGAACGTATTATTCTATATACAGGTAAATATACATGTCTCTAAATTACGTGATTGTGTTTGAAACTGTGTATCGATTCAGTATTTAAAATATATATTTATTGTTAGCAATTTGTATATACATTCAGCACTTAATATATATCTCTGTATGAATAAGATGTATGTCATATCGTCTGAATATATTGAAATATGCTTATGTTATTGATAGGGTTTGATATTAAAAACTAGTCTACAAGCATATATGTTTTATCATATATTTCCTCACATCCAGCGACTTCCCCATTGCTGCGATAAGCTCTGAGTACCGGCAACAAAGAGTTGGTACAATGTTTAAACAAAATGGTTTATTAAAACGCTAACTCTAAGAGAAAACGAAAAATAGATTTATTATAGAAAACGATAGATTTTTAAACGTAAAACGTTTTGACAAAAGTTGGGATAAGTATTAAACTGTATAGGGTAACAGACTCTAAACACATTGTAACGTATCATTTTCCGTTAAATTCATAGATTGTGGAATACACGTGTTACTTTCATGCGACAGATTAATATATATTGGCCATAAAATTGTATAAAGCCCCCATGAGATCTAACACACACACACACACACACACACCATTAATATAGATATATACAGCCATTATATTACAAACGATTATAAGTCATTGGTCGTGTCTGAAAATGAAAAATTCAAAACGTGTGACAATTAAATCTATATTGGTATATTAGTCTCCATAATGATTAGTTCTTCAAGTCATGTGACATTGCGCCGTGTGACTGAACTTCCGAACATTGTACGGAATTGTCCGCAGTCTCCACGCAAAGTTATCGTTCCTTGCACTCACATATATCTCTGCTAACTACTCAATTACAAGATTTTGGTAAAATCTGTTAAATTAGAATATGTTTGTTTTAGATGTTGCAAGATTTGAAATAATGCATGAAAACAATTTAGTTTTAATCGGGACTATTTTACTACAAAAATAATACGTACTTCAATCGAAACGCATATGTAAACATTTCAAACCGAAGCTCGATAGCAGAAAATTACTAAAGAAAATTAACTCATAGAAATAAAAATTGAAATTATTTAATATTGGTCTATATTTTATCTTTGCAGATTCATCGTCATAACCTTTTGAATAATCACGTGACATAACCGTTCGCCCTACTTCCTTTGACGTTGACAGAGCCAAATGAGAAACGAGTGTACTCTGGGTAGAGATTGAGTTTTCCGAAGTACCGGTGAAATGGCCAATATCTTTAGAATATTTATTTAAACAGTAACATATATTATTTAATATTTTTTCTTATTCTTTTGTGTATGAGACCCTCTCAAAAACTATAAAACACTATCTGTGTTATATATGAATAAGTGGTGTTTCGTTTAAATCTTGTTTCTTATTCTATTGTTAATGTAACCCTTTCCAAAAATACGAACACTATTTATATGAGTTATATCTGAACAAGTGTTTTTTCGGTCAAATCGTTATTTCTTATAGTGTTAATAAAACATCTCAAAAACTACAATACTATCTATCTGAGTTATATCCAAAAGTAGTGAGTCGGTCAAATGATATGTCCTATATAATTGACCTTTTGTCTCATATATTCCTTTCATAAATACTGTGATAAAGCCTTTGAGTTGTTATTATGATAATCGGTATGGTCCACCGATAAAATCTGAATTGTCTTATTTTGGTTTGGTGTTATAATTGGTGATATTATGTCTGCCTCTGCAGCACAGTGAACCAATTTTACTTTATTATTACTTATGTATCCTGAAAGATGCTGATTCTTCTTCCGATAACATATGATCATCATACCGATTGCGGTTATATCGTTCCGTAGGAATAACCTTCGTCACACATGTATTGAACACTCCGTGTATTGGTGGCGCAGTCCGTGCGAAATAATCTTTGCTGTTTGGTGGTTACCAAATGTGTCAGTGGATACGTCCGCACGAATAAACGTTGTTGTTTGGTCGTTGCCAACTGTGTCGGAGACAACGTTCGTACAAACAACCTTTGCTATTTGGTCGTTACCAAATGTATCGGAGGCAACGTTCGTAGGAACAACCTTTGTTGTTTGGTCGTTACCAAATGTATCGGAGGCAACGTCCGTACAAACAACCTTTGTTGCTTGGTCGTTACCAAATGTGTCGGAGGCTACGTCCGTACAAACAACCTTTGTTGTTTGGTCGTTACCAATGTGTCGGAGGCTACGTCCGTACAAACAACCTTTGTTGCTTGGTCGTTACCAAATGTGTCGGAGACAACGTTCGTACAAACAACCTTTGCTATTTGGTCGTTACCAAATGTATCGGAGGCAACGTCCGTACAAACAACCTTTGTTGTTTGGTCGTTACCAAATGTGTCGGAGGCTACGTCCGTACAAACAACCTTTGTTGTTTGGTCGTTACCAAATGTGTCGGAGGCAACGTTCGTAGGAACAACCTTTGTTGTTTGGTCGTTACCAAATGTGTCGGAGGCTACGTCCGTACGAAACACCTTTGTTGGTCGGTCATTACCAAATGTATCTGAGGGCACGTCCGCACGAATAACCTTTGTTGTTTGGTCTTTACCAAATGTGTCGGAGGCTACGTCCGTACGAACAACCTTTGTTGTTCGGTCATTACCAAACGTGTCGGAGGCAACGTCCGTGCGAACAACCTTTGTTGTTTGGTCGTTACCAAATGTATCGGAGGCTACGTCCGGGCGAACAAACTTTGTTGTTTGGTCGTTACCAAATGTATCGGAGGCAACGTTCGTACGAAACAACCTTTGTTGTTTGGTCGTTACCAATGTGTCGGAGGCTACGTCTGTACGAACAACCTTCGTTGTTTGGTCGTTACCAAATGTGTCGGAGGCAACGTTCGTACGAAACAACCTTCGTTGTTTGGTCGTTACCAAATGTGTCGGAGGCTACGTCCGTACGAACAACCTTTGTTGTTTGGTCGTTACCAAATGTATCGGAGGCAACGTTCGTACGAAACAACCTTCGTTGTTTGGTCGTTACCAAAATGTGTCGGAGGCTACGTCCGTACGAACAACCTTCTGTTGTTTGGTCGTTACCAAATGTATCGGAGGCAACGTTCGTACGAACAACCTTTGTTTGGTCGTTACCAAATGTGTCGGAGGCTACATCCGTGCGAACAACCTTTGTTGTTTGGTCGTTACCAAAGTGTCGGAGGCTACGTCCGTACGAACAACCTTTGTTTGGTCGTTACCAAATGTGTCAGAGGCTACGTCCGTACCAACAATATTTGGTGTTTGGTCGTTACCAAATGTGTCGGAGGCTACGTCCGTACCAACAACCTATGTAGGTGTTTGGTCGTTACCAAATGTGTCGGAGGCTACGTCCGTACGAAACAACCTTTGTTGTTTGGTCGTTACCAAATGTGTCGGAGGCTACGTCCGTACAAAATAACCTTTGTTGTTTGGTCGTTAGCAAATGTGTCGGAGGCTACATCCGTGCGAGCAACCTTTGTTGTTTGGTCGTTACCAAATGTGTCGGAGGCTACGTCCGTACAAACAACCTTTGGTTGGTCGTTACAAAATGTGTCGGAGGCTACATCCGTGCGAACAACCTTTGTTGTTTGGTCGTTATCAAATGTGTCGGAGGCTACGTCCGTACGAACAACCTTTGTTTGGTCGTTACCAAATGTGTCAGAGGCTACGTCCGTACGCACAATATTTGGTGTTTGTTCGTTACCAAATGTGTCGGAGGCTACGTCCGTACCAACAACCTATGTAGGTTGGTAGTTACCAAATGTGTTGAAGGCCGAGTCCGTACGAATACTCTTTTCTGTTTGGTCGTTACCAAATGTTTAGGAGGCTACGTCCGTACGAATAACCTTTGTCGTTTGGTCATAAACACATATGTCGGAGACTCCGTTCATATGAACAAACTGTTTTGTTTGTGTCCTTAGGATGTGCATCGAAGGCTCCTTCCGTCCGAATAACCTTCCATTTTTCGTGTTGTGTGGAAATATTGCGTTTGTCCCCCTAATGATACTTATTTAATCCACTGAACATTTTATGGATTATTTTAAACTCAAGTTGTGCTGTCGGAATACGCTGTTATTACATTGTTCCTGTCAAAAGTAAGATACACTTAACATAGTTCCTCTAGTATGTGTTGCTTCCCTTAACACATTTTCATTTCACCAAGCAGGATGACTCGGAAATCAAATTAAATGTAATATTTGTCACCGTAAAATGTTGACCCTATTTGAAATGCTTATCTATTATAATAGTATAACATGCTGTTCCGAGAAGCAAGTCCCCTGAGAGAATATATTGCAGCACGTTTGAAATAACTCAACAATTATCGCATTGTGTTTTTATTTTGAAATCAATAGTTGGTAATGTTCCCATTAATGTATCTGTGTATATGTTTTATACAAAACCGTTGTTTATCATGCAGATATGCACTTTTCAGCCTAATAAAGGGGTGACCTAATACATTTTGCTTTACTAGGAAAGTTGACCAATAGAGCAAATCAATGCGGAATCCCTTTGCGTTTATTGTACGTAACGTTATCTGACGTCATGCACGTAACGTTGCCTGACGTCATAAAACAAACAAAAAACAACAACATGGCGGCGTCCTCGATAAGCGTAACATTCTGAAAAAAAGGTAATAATAGTAATTCATACAAAATATGTGGATAATCTACATGATAAATAGACTATTATGTCAGTGCCTTTTACTATCAAGTTTATTAGGCTCGGCACGAAAACGAAGAATGGCTCGGTAGAGCCTCGCCATTATTCGTTTTCTAAGCCTCGCCTAATAAACTTGATAGTAAAATGCACTGACATAATATTCTCTATATAACATGCTGTTCCGAGAAGCAAGTCCCCTGAGAGAATATATTGCAGCACGTTTGAAATAACTCAACAATTATCGCATTGTGTTTTTATTTTGAAATCAATAGTTGGTAATGTTCCCATTAATGTATATGTGTATATGTTTTATACAAAACCGTTGTATATATGTCAGACTAATTTAGTTTTATTGGGGCGTTTGCACTTCTGTCGACACCGTGATAGGCTTGAAGCTTCTGTATGCACTTATAGCTCTGTTGCTGAAAACTAAGCATGGTAGCGTAACACAACTTTGATCTCATTAAGAAACAAGAGGGCCAGGAAGTCCCTATATCGATCACCTGAGTACAGGCCCATTATCGAACTTCTTCGAAATCGTATGGTCATATACAATCTGTGCAAGTTTGGTTAAGATTGTTCAAGAAATATGGCCTCTGTTGTGTTAACAACATTGATATAAAGACACTGACAAAGTTTGGTAAAGATCAAATGCAAGAGTGTAACCCCTGGGGCATGGCCAAATGTGAACTCAGTGCTACATATATATGAGAGCAGTGTTCCTTGTGGTTTCAGAGAAGAATATTTTATAGTTTTTCCCTATACAAGCCTATGTAAAACATGTGACCCCTGGGGCAGGTTCAAATGTGACCCCAGGGTCACCATTTGAATAAAATTGGTAAAGGACCATAAGCTTATAGTAAATGCAAAATATCAAACCTCTGACTCTTGTAGTTTCAGAGAAGAAGATTTTTTATTTTACTATATAAATCTGTGTAAAACTGTGACGCCCGGGACTGGGCCAAATTTGACCCCAGGGTCACCATTTGAACAACTTGGTGGAGGACCATAAGCTTATAGCAAATGCAAAGTATTAAAACTCTGGCTCTTGCAGTTTCAGAGAAGAAGATTTTTTTAAGTTTTTCCTTATACAAGTCTATGTAAAACTGTGATCCCAGGGTCACCATTTGAACAAACTTTGAAACTTTTGAATTAACGACCATAATCTTATAGTAAATGCAAGGTATTAAACCTCTGGCTCTTGTAGTTTCAGAGAAGAAGTTGTTTTTTTCAATATGTCTATGTAAAACTGTGACCCCCGGGGCGGGGCCAAATTTGACAGAGGGTCACCATTTGAACAAACTTGGTAGAGGACCATAAGCTTATAGCAAATTCAAAATATACTCAGCAAAAATACAAACGTCCCCCTTTTAAGCTGTGAGTTGCATAGGGTTTATAATGTTACACCAATCTAGATAAAATTTCATCATTTTATACTTATCACTCAATCATTCTGATTAATATTAATAATCAAAAACCAAAGTTTGTCTGTTCTACTAAACATGTTTTATTCAAATTGCGAAATCATTATATTTTATTATAAAGGGAGATAATCTGAAAATATTCGTTCTTAAAAGATATATGGCGCAAAAATGAGTGAAAATATCAGCGTCTTTTCTCTGTTTTTATGGTGATGAGGTCATTCTCTGTTTATTTCAATATAACAAAACTGTGTTAACTCAAAGTTTTAACCACAAAAGAAAATGATAATTTGCTTGTTCTAATATTTAGATATTCCACAAGTGTGACATAGCGCAAGATGTGGTCCATACATTTCGAACACTTGCCTGAACTTTGTTTTGTCTAAACGTGTGTCTTTAAACAACTGACGACTTTTTCTACCCAAACACAATAAAATGCACAGAAAAATTCAAAAGCTAACCGGTCAAATGCATTACATATTTTGTGTAGTAAATTACACTCTCCTGCGCAATGTTTTCAAGTTTGTGCCATAAGTTTAACATTTGTACTTAATAGTCATCAGTTCTTTCTTTAGTATGCTTTCATTGTCAAGATACTTAAGTCAATGTTTTATTTATATTGATCTTCAAAATCCAAAAACATTTGCAAAATGCAGATCTTTGAACATCACAAAATATTCGACAACATTTCAATATATTTATATAAAACAATTACCAGTATGACTTATGGGAGTAATAACACCATTCTCTGTTAAGCATCGAAGCAAACAATCAATATATGGAACATTTGAAAGTCGAATTTTATGACCGCTGTGACAAAACTGTATAGATCTTGGCATATCCTCGCGTGACTTTCATTCTCGTAAGTCCTCGGGTACTCTCACGTGAGTTTGCACTCAGTTTAACTCGGATGTGAATGAAAACAATTAAGGAAGTCAAATATTAAGAATACACTTCCGCCACAACGGCCTGTTGCAACACATATATATAATAATATTTATCATGCAGATATGCACTTTTCTGCCTAATAAAGGAGTGACCTAATACATTTTGCTTTATTAGGCGCTGACCAATAAAGCAAATCAATGCGGAATCCCTCGGCGTTTATTGTACGTAACGTTATCTGACGTCATGCACGTAACATTGCCTGACGTCATAAAACAAACAAAAAAACAACAACATGGCGGCGTCCTCGATAAGCGTAATATTTTGAGAAATAGGTAATAATAGTAATTCATACAGAAAATGTGGATAATCTACATGATAAATAGAATATTATGTCAGTGCCTTTTACTATCGAGTTTATTAGGCTCTGCACGAAATCGAAGAATGGATCGGCTCGATAAAATTCTCTATATATTTGAAATCGAATCTTGTAAGTGTTAATTGATTTTAAAATAAACGCATTTACATAAATAATACTAAACACAACGTTACATTTGGAATTTGTTTTAAATAAGTTTGATGAACTAAGAGATTTTAGAGCTGGACATCCCATGTAATATTCTTAGAAAGGGTGACAAGATCTATGCTTGTCATCTTTCAAGGACAAAACAATGTATCATACTAATGGTTTATAAACCAGTCACAGCAGCCATAATCTATATTACACATTAACCGTTCACATTTTGTATTTATTCTATTTTCTAATTGAAAATTTATCACTTTTTGTTCAAATGTGCTGTATATTTGAAGTTTAGAAAACACCATATCAAAAATACTATTGGGAAAGACCAAATATGCAGAAATTGATTGATTGACAGCCAAGTTTCTAATTCGTTTTGGCATGCTGAGTTTCAGACACTTGGCTGTTTTGCATATCAATCCTTTAAGAAACTGAATGAATGTTTGTTTGCAAATAATTAATTTAATTTTATACTTGTCTGACAGTAGAACTTACTCGTTATATCAATTAACTCAACTATAAAATTGTCACAAGTAAAGACGCCATATGCAATAATTCACATGATCTGTATCCGAGTGGCACTGCCAGTGAGATTGAACCTAGGACTAGAATTTATAACACAAAAGTACTAATCCGCAGCATTTTACAGAGCTGTTCAAAACCAAAGACGAGCGCGCGCGCCTGCCTTAGTTCAAAAAGTGAGAACGGGCAGTTTATCAAATGCAGTTAAATAAATGAAAAAAATGATAGAGAATAAATGCATACCAATAAATTATTTATTTAACAGTACTTCTGATTTTTCCCTTTTTGGTGACAAACATAAAGAAGGAAGCAATTTCTCTAGTGATTTAGTATAGAAAAAAAATGATGTTCCATATTTCCTCGCTTGTAAATTTAGTGGTCGTTTTTGTTAAATACTTTAATAATAAGGGCGTTTATAATATAACAGCGGCTCGTAGTCACTGTCCATAATACAGTGACAAACTGTATTCAAGCTTCTTTTGATAATTAATATTCGTGATTATATTGGGTTTTATAAAAGTACATGTTTTCATCCATATATTTTACAGAATTGTTTCTACAAGGTGTTTTTCCCCACAGGAATCTGTAAGAACCTTCGGGAATAAGTTTTTAAGTTTTAAACATATTTATTTTACATCCATTGCGAAACAAGTTCTTGCAACTTAGATTAATCACTCTCGATGGCTTCCTGAGTAGAACCAGTACTAAGCAATGTGGATTAATTATCTTGCTCACGGATAAATAACGTGGCCGAGGCGAGGATCGATCTGAAGTTCGGCGCTCTACCACTGGACCACGCACTCCAAAATTCGGAAATAAGGGGATGGTTTGGGGATATAAAAGGCTCTATTAGGCGCATTCGTTGTATTTTATATCATCGGAAGAAGTTAATTATCATTAACTGTTAAATTCTTCGCTATATGAGGTTCAGTCGAATCCAAGAATATAACATTAATGCCATTTATTACATTTATATGCGTAAAAGATCCGGATTTCTCAGTGAAAGAATATTCATAATCGGTAAATATTAATAACTAACTCAGAACACAATAATTACTAACGTTGCTATAATAACTAACGTTGCGACGTTCAGGTCTCACACCACAATTAATTTTTCCATAGGGTTACTGTACAGCCTTTTCCAACATCTGAGCTTCAAAGCAGGGCAGCAGACATTGTTGTTGTTATATCTTCAGTATAGCCAAGACCAGTAATTTAAAACAATAAAATACATAAGTTAAGCCAGGTTGGGTTTTTGTCTCGCTCATGTTTTGTGAACCCTATGGAAAATACAAAATTCACACACTATCTAGCTGAATATGTGGTGCTTCGGTCAAACAATTCTGAAATTTGAATGACACCTCATATCAACATGGGATTTTCTGTATCATCTGTCTTTTACACTGCAGACGTATGCTAAAGCAAAGAAAAACCTATTTTTCAAATTAAAAATTGAAAAAAAAATTGCCTAAAATTGAGAAAAAATAGATTTTCTGTTTTCAATTTGTCTCTACGTCCGTGAGCTTTCAGGGGAGATAATAGAGGTGTGAGACCTGAAGGCGTCAGTGACGTCAACAAAGTGATGCTGACGTCGACGTCATCCGCCGATAACGTTCAATAAGGATAATATTTGTTTGAAAAACGTAATTTAAAATGTAATAAATGGATTATTTAACTGCTGGGATCGATTATTGGGTAATCCTTCACTTGATGGCAGACGTGCTTTGTTTTTTCACTCACTCGCGTGCGCTCGTTCGTTAAAAGAACCACACGTTTACCACTCGTGAAGGATTTCCCTATAATCGATCCCTTCAGTTAAATAATCTCTATAGAACATTCCCTCGGCAACATGACACCTAAACGCTACCGTTGGGGACCTCCTCTTCTTGTATTATGTTAGGAAAAATACTGTTTACGCTGCTGATGTCCTGTGAATATTGTCATAAAGATGCAAATTCATATCTTATAATCGACAAACAGGAAACTAAGTCATATCTTGACTTTTCCCTTGGGGTCGACTTTATATCGCCATGAAGACGAAGCTTCAACAATATTAGTTTTATTGGACGTCTTCTGCTAAATGTCCCAAGACGCATGGGAGCAAATCGTATTATTGTCAAACAATCAACAACTAACTGACGCCTAAACTTTGTTTTATTCATTAGTAGAGAATAATTATTGTATACTGGTCAATATTCCTAAGAGTACCTATCTAAGAATATGTCAATACTATTCTCGTTGTTTCATGTAATTCAGGCTTGACTAAAGATACGGTTGAACTGCAAAATAACGAGTTTAAATCATCTGCTCTGATTGCATGAGTTCGTCTGTGTGTCCTTGGGCAAGACACTTTCCCTTAGTCTCGTCCGTCAGATGAGGATGTAAACCGGGCGGTCCCGTGTATCGGTCTATCCTCCGAGCACGTTAAAGAACCATAGAAATCTATTCGATAATAAGAGTAGGGCACGGTTCCCGGATTCCTATGTATCCTTCCCCTCTCTCTGGGGCGGGTCTAAATAACCTATACTGTGTTGATGAGCCGTTAAACAACATTCAATTCAATTCTAATTGCATGAACACATATTAAAGCTTCTTTCAATTCCATGTGTTCCCCCAGAAATAAATTATAACGCTTACACAATTGTTACATAGGATTGTGTTAAGGCACTTCGAATTCGAGGCTGCCGATGTTCGTAATAATAAGATATGTCAACTAAAATTGTCTTAACATCATGTTTTAATAGCATTTAGCACTACAAAAGCGTTTGAAAAATATTTCTCTTTTTTTCAAAATATTTAATATTAACGCTGAATTACAGTTACTCGAATTTCAAACGATATTCAATTAAAAGGGAGGTAATTTAGAATTATCCATGTTTCATTTTATTATAGACGGATCATCTGCACATTTCATGTATTCCATTACGTGGTCCCGCCTTAATTCCATTAGCGATGGAAAGGCTTATATTAGTAGGACTTTATAATGGATGTTTCGATATGATACGCATTTAAAAACCTTGTTTACTGGAAAAATGCAATAACCTGTTTAAAATTACCTATTAATTATTTTAATTTTAAAGTATGCCAATTTTTTAATCTGAAATCAAGGTTTTAATTCATACCCCAGCCAACCCCGTTTTCTCTTCTTGGAGAAGGGGTTGGATGTGGTATGAAAGTTAATACTCGGACCACGTAATGCATATAAAGGAAAGGTAACTCTCGAAAGACGTAACAAGTTAAACAAAAGATAAATATTTTACAAACTATTGTTCAAAACAGAATATGTATCACACAGCTATTCTAAAATATATTTAAACTGAGAAAATAAGTTAAGATACAAAAGTGAGTAATTAGGACCTGTTAAGAAGTGTGCTGTGTGATGTACAGTTCATCCATCAAGTTATTTATTACCATTCGTTGTATGAGTAATAAGTAAATAATGCTTTAAATAGCTAATTAGTTACGGCATTTAAGATAGTAAAATAAATCGTACTGTTGATCATTCTGAAAGAACAACAAATAAGCGTGCCACCACGTTCATTGTGTAACTTTAAGGCTACACAATACATACCTAATAATGTTAAGCACATCAGCGCAATGTATTTGTATAGTATCTTTATGTTACAATATAGGGTGTCGACTTGTGTATTATTTTTTACGATCCATACTTGGCTTTAATAGCATGATTTGGGAGTGGCTATTTCGTTTATCGCTGTGTTGAATATGAAATAGAATAAAATTATCTAATGATACACAATATTTGTGTTCGTTAAAAAGATTTGTTTTAATAGAGCCTGTGTAGCTTTAAGAAGAGGAACTCTTATACATTGCTTTATTTCGTTCCTATCCTATTAATTATGTAAACTCCTCATATTTGAATTAACATGTAATATACAATTTGAAAAGAAAATGTTTAAGCCAACCTGTTTTACATGGAAGAACTTATATAAAAGCTGTCTGGAATATTTTTCGAATTTAGAATTTGATATTTGATTTCTTTATTCTCATACTCTTACTACAGCGTATGCCTGTATTGAAGGCAAAACACATTTGTTTAATGCAGAACGAAGTTGTTTGTTTAATATTTCTAAGAACAATTAATCCAACAAGTGTTTAAACATGTTTCATTGCCGATGCAATAGGGTCAGCCCACGCGTTCTCACAGCATTAGATGGAGCTTTTCCATAACATATACGTACTTGCCATTTCACAATATGGAGGAATTCAAGGGATGGGGAAACTGAAAGAAAGAATAGAGATAGAGACTAGGCAAGGGAAAAAATTGATTGAAATGATACAAAATTACAAATCAGGAGTTGCCAATTAAAATTATTTTTAATTCTGTTAGTAATCATTATTAAAACATTAGACATATGCATCAATTACCGCAAGTAAATTTGTGTCTCCCCGTGCTTCGAATTAGTAGTGTTATTTTCACTGATCCCTAGGGATCAACGAGCCCAATTTAGGTGGTTTTGAAGTAGAACACAGCTGAAGTCGGTGCCAGGGGAAGTGAGAGGAGTTGTTTCCTACATTACTTCTCATAAGCAGTCTCAATAAAACCGAGTCTGCTACGTTATTATTTTTGTTGTGTTTGTTGCTTCCAAAGGATCTGCCTTATCAGTATGTATTATTGTATGTGTGTGCCCTTGGGACAATAACTTGATTAGCGTGTTTGTCGTATTTCGTGACGACCATATATCCGAGTGTTTAGATTCAGAGGATGGAATTCTCTGGTAGATACTTAAAGAAACTTACTCGTCAAATTACTGCAAATTACTGCAACATTATACTACAAACCGTTTATCAAAACGCTATCCATGGTGTTCAGGTCATATAGTAGTGTATATACTGAACAAAATTCCTAATTACTCACTTTTGTATCTTAACTAATTTTCTCATTTTAAATATATTTTACAATAGTTGTGTGCCAAGTACTTTGCTTTTACCAATAGTTTGTAAAATACTTATGTTTTGTTTAAATTGTAAAATCGTTTGAGAGCTACCAACTCTTTATAAGAAAACATGAAATGTGCTGATAAAACACATAACATGAATCTATCTAAGTCCGCTTAAAGACATAAACTTCTTACAATTGGTAGGAAATAATATAAAAATCATAAAAGTGTGATCCATTTATTGCCTATAACAAAATGAATCATGAATAAAATGAATCATGGATCATCCTAAATTACCCCCGCCCCCCCCCACCCCCCCCCCCCCCCCCACACACCCACCACCTCTCCAACCGCCCCCCCCCCCTTTTTAACTGAATAACTTTGAAATTCGGCGTTAACATTAAATATTTACAAACTTTCTTTTGCAAACGCATCTATAGTGGTAATGATAGTAAAACATGATGTCGAAATCATTTTAGTTAGCATACTTTAGACTTAGAAACGTCGAACGCTGCACTAATTCGAAGTACTTAACAAAATCCAGTGTACCCAAGCTGTATACATGTTATAATTTATTTTTAAGAAAACACATCGACTTGAAAGCTTTAAAATGTGTTCGTGCAAACAAGGCAGACGATTTTAACTCGTTAATTTGCAGTTCAACCGTATCTGTAATCATGCGCGAAATTTACAAAACAATGAGAATATTATTTACATATTGTTAGGTGAATACATACTTAAAAATGAATGGCCACCCATTTTGTAGTAGTATCAATTAACAAATTTAACTCTTAAACATCATATGAACATTTGTTGATAGTCCCTGAGAGAAACATATATTTAAATCCACTACTAATTTGTATGTAAAAATAAGTATTATTTGCATGACGTAGATACTACTTTTACGACTTCGTGACTGCACGGGGAAATGAGGTAAATCTGAATTGTACAGCTGCACAACTATTGCAACATAATTGATAAATACATTTTACCTGTGGATTAATTTACCTGTTCAATGTTTCTACGTCATCAAATAAAATCTTATTCTCGCTTATCACAGATATTGCAATGTGTGATTTTCGCATAATTCCGATTTTACTTCTTTCAATAAATTAATTTGATCGGTCACCAGATTTATAGGGAATGTGGATAATTTCTAACATGTTCATAACACTGCAATCGATCTTGGAGACATTTTAATTATAAATAAACAAAACAAACATAAAAAAACGTTTAATGGCGTTAAGTATATATTATATAGCGGAAATTCTCGAGTTGCGTTTCGTTTTTGCCTTTAGTATAGTAACCAACATGTCATCCATGTCATATATAAAACATTTATAGTAACCAACTTGTCACCCATGTCACATATAAAACATTTATAGTAACCAGCATGTCACCCATGTCACATATAAAACATTTATAGTAACCAACATGTCACCCATGTCACATATAAAACATTTATAGTAACCAGCATGTCACACATGTCACATATAAAACATTTATAGTAACCAACATGTCACCCATGTCACATATAAAACATTTATAGTAACCAACATGTCACCCATGTCACATATAAAACATTTCCTGAAACACAGGCAACAGGCAATCTAACTGTCGTGAAAGCAGTATTTCTCTCTACCTTCTTGTCTGATTCAGTAGGTGATTTAGGGATCAGGCAATATTTATTGGGGCGTTGGGACCGGTGCAAAATGGCATGGGACAGGTACTTTTTTGTCGCGACAAAGCTTTGGACGATACTTTTTTTCGCTAGCTTGCCACGGGACGTACACTTTTGTTAAAGTCAAATTCTTTCCCCCACGTAAAACTTGAAACAATTACAAAATTTAATATTGAAGCAGTGATATTAGACCATAAAAGGCCCCCTTACCAAAAACATAGGCATTGGCGACTGTTTGCTGCAACTCTGAGGCAAACATTGCTGCAAAGCTGTGGCAGACAAGCTTGCGGCGAAGTTGCGGTACACTTTTACCATGAAAATGAAGTATGCAGCAAAGTTGCAGCAAACAAATATGCAAATGAGGTTCTGGTGATGTTCACCGCAACTTTGTCGCAGACCTCATTTGCATAGTAAAAGTGTGCGGCAACTTCTCAGCACACTTCATTTGCATAACACTTTTAGCTGTAATCTTCTGGCGATGTTTTGGCGATGTTTGCTGCTACTTTGCCGCAGACCTCATTTACATTGTTAACATTTTGCAGCAACTTCATTTGCATAAAGAAATTCTCTGCAATGTTCTGGCCTTGAATACATCAACCATTCTTGAGAACATTCTTAGACTTAAGGCCAAGTATAATCACACGTATTTCTATAAGTTTAAAGGATACACGTTCATAAGAAGCTGCTATGTATAAATATGATAAATTCTAATAAATAGCAAGTTCATACGATTGTTTATCTATGAAGTTCATGGGAATATTTGTGAATGAAATTTTAGTAGTTAAGCTCAATTCTAAGAATAGTCTGAAGAATGGTTGGTGA
Source organism: Cyrtodaria siliqua (assembly GCA_037043455.1). Lineage (NCBI taxonomy): Eukaryota > Metazoa > Mollusca > Bivalvia > Adapedonta > Hiatellidae > Cyrtodaria > Cyrtodaria siliqua. The sequence continues at coordinate 104,685 of JAWPHD010007728.1, forward strand.
ATTCCAAGCCAGGTGATGTTTTTCAAAATAAATAATGGACTGAAATTTTGAAATAGAACAATGGTGTGCCGTTTGTAAAAAAATAAAATATTTTGCTTGAAAACCTTTTTTTTTTCACTATTTAACATGGACTGCACCATATTTAAATAAATTGTCACGATTTAAATAAATTGACACTTTTTAAATAAATGCTCCCGATTTAAAGTATATCCTTACGATTTAGATTATATGCTCACGATTTAACTAAATGGTTTTGATTTAAATAATTCTTTGTGAATTCTAACTAAATGTGCACCAATTTAATTAAATTCATTATATTTAAATAAATCGACACAATTTAAATAAACTGACACTATTTAAATAAATCCTCTCAAAATGAAAAGCTGTCATTTCTGCATTACTCTCATTTTCATGGAGATGTCGAGCGCTGTCATTTTGCATTACTCCCATTTTTAGGAAGATGTCGAACGCTGTTATTTTTGCATTACTCCCATTTCATGGAGATGTCGAGGACTGTCATTTTTGCATTACTCCAATTTTCTTAGAGATATGATATCGAGTACTGTTGAGCGCAGCTGCCACTTCTGCATTACTCTCATGTTCATGGAGATGTCGAACGCTGTCATTTATGCATTACTCTAATTTTCATGGAGTTGTGGAGCGTTGTCATTTCTGCAGTATACTCACATTTTCTTGGAGATATGATATCGAGTACTGTTGAGCGCAGCTGCCACTTCTGCATTACTCTCATGTTCATGGAGATGTCGAACGCTGTCATTTATGCATTACTCTAATTTTCATGGAGTTGTGGAGCGTTGTCATTTCTGCAGTATACTCACATTTTCATGGAGATGTCGACTGCTGTCATTTTTGCATTACTCCAATTTTCAATGAGATATCGGCGCTGTCACTTTTGCATTACTCTCATTTTCTTGAAGATGTCGAGCATTGTCATTTCTGCATTACTCTCATTTTCATGGATATATCGAGCGCTGTTGAGTACTGTCATTACTCTAATTTTCATGGAGTTGTAGAGTGTTGTCATTTCTGAATTACTCACATTTCCATGGAGATGTCGAGGCAGTAGTTTCTGCATTACTTCCATTTTTATGAAGATGTCCAACGCTGTCATTTTTGCATTACTCCCATTTCATGGAGATGTCGAGGACTGTCATTTCTGCATTACTCCAATTTTCATGGAGATATCGAGTACTGTTGAGCGTAGCTGCCACTTCTGCATTACTCTCATGTTCATGCAGATGTCGAACGCTGTCATTTATGCAGTACTCTAATTTTCATGGAGTTGTGGAGCGTTGTCATTTCTGCAGTATACTCAAATTTTCATGGAGATGTCGAGCACTGTAATTTCTGCATTACTCCAATTTTCAATGAGATATCGGCGCTGTCACTTTTGCATTACTCTCATTTTCTTGAAGATGTCGAGCATTGTCATTTCTGCATTACTCTCATTTTCATGGAGATATCGAGCGCTGTTGAGTACTGTCATTACTCTAATTTTCATGGAGTTGTAGAGTGTTGTCATTTCTGAATTACTCACATTTTCATGGAGATGTCGAGTGCAGTCTTTCTGCATTACTTCCATTTTTATGAAGATGTCGAACGCTGTCATTTTTGCATTACTCCCAGTTTCATGGAAATGTCGAGTACTGTCATTTCTGCATTACTCCAATTTTATGAAGATGTAAAATAATGTCATTTTTGCACTACTCCCATTTTCATGGAGATGTCGAGCGCTTTCATTTCTGCATTACTCTCATTTTCATGGAGATGTCGAGCACTGTCATTTCTGCATTACTCACATTTTCATGGAGATGTCGAGTGCAGTCATTTCTGCATTTTTATGAAGATGTCAAACGCTGTCATTTTTGCATTACACCCATTTTCATGGAAATGTCGAGCACTGTCATTTCTGCATTACTCTCATTTTCATGGAGATGTTGAGTACAGTCATTTCAGCATTACTCCCATTGTCATGGAGATGTCGTGTGCTGTCATTTCTGCATTACTCCCATTTTCATTTTACTAACTGTAGCAGTCCAATAGACACCAATGGTGCCTGGATATCTTAGAATCAGCACCAGACCATAGACAAACCAACAAACGTATATATACACACATCTACCAATTGAGGTCATACTGATCATATTATTTTGCACTTGGGATACAATTTTAATTTTTCTGGTTTTAAATGTTTGAGTTATCATAGTGTTTGGTATTTAAAAATGTTCTTGCAATGAACACAATTGAATAAATGTTTAAAAATAAGGTTCCACGAAACAAATTACACTTGGCTAAATTACTTGTTCAAGTGGTACGTCCTTTGACATAAAATACAAATTTCACTTTTAATAGTAGTAAGTAACTGGAAATAATAAAATTATGTATAAAGTCTAAGTTTTGCGATGCTGTTTTGGCTAACAGAGTCTTCAGATACAGCAGATCAGAATGGAAAAGTTTGCCGTGATGTTCTGTGAATAAAGAAACGGCAAATCTGAATATAAAAGATTGTGGTGATGTTACGGCGTGTTTATGTCGAATACGTGTCCCGCTCAAATAAGACAAATTAAGGAAATTAAAGAATATGTGTTGAAAACTAAGACATATTTCGAAACGTGTATGTGTAGTGTAACTGTAAGAGGACGAACATTGCAAAGGGAAAGATAAAATAAAAAGACAGCATGGTTCCATTTTTGTTCTGGTATAAGTTTCTCTCCTTATACACTGAACAAAATTGCTAAGTATCAACTTTTGTATCTTAACTAATTTTCTTATTTTAAATATATTTTAAAAATGATATATGATAAGTATTTTGTTTTGACCCATAGTTTGTAAAACATTTATTTTATGTTTAAATTGGTACATCTTTTGAGAGTTACCCTCCCTTTATATGTACTGATAAGCACATGACATGAGTCAAAGATCGCTTAAAGATGTAATATCCTTAAAATTGGTATGAAATAATAGAAAAAAACATAACAATTTTACCCATTTGTCGCAGATTTTCCGTCTATAAAAAAATGAAATATGGATAATCTTAAATTACCTCCCTTTACATTGATTCAAGTAACTGTAAATCAGCGTTAAAGGGACACACGGCAATCTTGATTTTTTAAAAACTCACGGCGTCCCGTTAGTTTTTCTCTTCACTTGCATTTGTTCAATCATTAATAGTAATTGTTAGACTAGTTCAAAGCAAATTATTTTTACATATTACTAACATTTTATAATAGTGCATCAATAATATATTTAAAAAATTGGTGAAATAATGAAGATAATTGAAATTTCAAGTTTTTATTTAATCATATGCAAGCAGTTTTAAAGCCAAAATGACGCAGGATAAGTAAATTGAGGAGCAAATTTGAATGTTTGAATAAAACTCAAGATTGCCATGTGTCCCTTTAACATTAAATATTTCGAAAATTTCTTTTGCAAACGTATTTGTAGTGGCAGTGCTAGTAAAACATGATGTCAAAATAATTTTGAATGGCATATTTTAGAATTAGGAACATCGAAAGCTTCACTAATTCGAAGTACTTAATAAAATCCTATATACCCAGTTGTATAAGTGTTATAACTTATTTCTAAGAAAACACATTGACTTAAAAGTTTTAAAATATATTCATGCAATCAGAGCAGAAGATTTACACTCGTTATTTTGCAGTTTAACCGTATCTCTAATCAAGCTCAAAATACACAAAACAATGAGAATATTATTGACATATTCTTAGGTTGATACTTAGCAATTTGGTTTAGTATATACAGCTTTGTAGGACCATATTTTTCCCAGATCACATTTTTCACACACTTGTGAAGAATAAGATCCTATTCTTCACATTTTCAAATGTGACATATGTGTTTGTCCAAAAAGGGGTTAACAAGAAAATCACATTTTTCACAGATTCTGTCCGTGCATTTTAGTGTTGCAACATATTTATGGCATCATCATCATCATCATCATCATCATCATCATCATCTTGAGGGGCAGATATATAATTATTATTGTTTTGCCTTCGACGTCTGTCCGTCAATCCGTCTGTCTGTCTCCATAACCCCTGGCCCTGGCCACATTCACACTAGTGATTGGTACCAAACCTAGTTGTGCATATCGCCTTTGCGTTCTGTTCGCTTAATTTTTGTCAGAGTTATGGGACTTTTCTTTATAAGTTCAGTATTCAGCCAGACTGGACCACTGGGTCAAGACTTACGTGCCATTAATTTATCCAAAATTGCTGTTTTTAAGAATGTTTACAATCTAGCATGCTCATGCTTAATCGATCCTGTCAATACATGGAAATACATGTAATATTTGTGGCATAGAGCTCTCGATAAAGGTCAATTTTGAGCCCGATTAAACGGTCGGATCAAGAGTTGTATGCCCTTGATTTATCAAAGATGGCATATTTAGCAATGTGAACACTCTAGCACCTTCATTGTTTACTGATCCGAATAATATGTGATACACGATATATTAGTGATGGGAATCGGTTTGGATTTCACAATCGATTAATCGGCTAGACAAAAGCGATATATATCGATTAACAATCGGAGCAGATCGGACCATTGTGTGATGAGTTGCATGCTCTTGTTGTGCCCCCCCCCCCCCCCCACCCCCCTTGAAGAATTGAAGAAGCGGAGTGTATGGCTTTGCACATGGCGTCGGTTTGTAGAACATGTATATTAACTTGAGGACAGTTAGGCATAGTATCCTTAATTTGATATGCGCGTTGGTCACGCGTATTGATTTTGAAGTCAAATGTCAAGGTCGCGGTGACTTTGGACAATGGAACGATAGAGAATGGTTGGGTCTACGCTCCTCAAACATGGTATGGAGGTTAATTATGACCAGTAGTTGATCACTACTGATTTTGAGGTCAGTAGGTCAAAGTTCAAGGTCGCTTCACATGGGACAAATCAATAACTCAAGAACAGTTGCGCCTAGGATCCGTAATTTTGGAATGCAGTTTGGACATGACCAGTAGATAACCCTTTTTAATAATGAGGTCAAGATGACCTTGGCAAAGAATACATTTTCTATCACTTAAGAACGATTGTGCTGTGATTCTCAAACTTTGTATACATGTTGTCCACGACCAGTAGGGACATGTATGTTTACAAAAATATATTATACTTGATACATGTATAGAAACATCTCTTTCCTTGTTGGCCAATGTGACCGCTTTAAATAGGGACATCTTGGCTAAACTATGCGGTAATACATGTAGGATTGCTCGATTCCGTGAGTCTGTCCTGTTGGTCCGTTTTCACGTGTCTGCTCCATAACTTCCTCATGCATGATGAGGTGAAGATTTGAACCAAGATTTTCATGAAAATCCTACAAGTGGTTTAGGAGATATGGATCGGAGACGAAATCCTGGGCTCGAATCTTTGACCTGCAACCGCAACCTTTAACTTGAGCTGACTCACCTGTAACGTGGGTTATGCACGTTGCCTCGATGAGGTGAAGATTTGAACCTAGTTTTATGAAAATTCTTCAAGGGGTTTAGGAGCGGACACGAAATATTAGCCAAATCCCGGGCTAGGATATTTGACCTTTAACCTTGACCGTGATCTTGAGCCGTTGCGCCTGGAACATGGGTTCTGAACGTTTTCTCGATAATAATAATTGTCTATATTTATAGAGGATAACATGTTTTGCCTACGACCATTCTTACACATGGTGCTCTTGAGTACGGAATGAGACCCGTATTCATTGATTATGGATTTTGGCTCCTACAATAGGGATTTTGGTCTCTGTTATAGTGATAATTGTTTGATATACATGTATAGAATAATTAATTATTTCCTTTGCTTCCGACCAGTTTTATCATGGACGTATTCCGAGTGGGGTTCAAACCTACGACCCTCCGATCGCAAGCCCAACGCGCTAACCACTCGGCCACGCCGCGATGAGATGCCCGAGTTTCATGAAAATTCTTTCAGGGATTTAGGAGATATGGAGCGGACACGAAATATGATCAAATGTCTTTTAACATCAATGTGTGACCTTGACATTGACCCGAGGCGTTCGAAGCATGCGCTCTGCACATCGCCTTCATATGTGAATATTTGTGCCAAGTTATTTTAAAATTCCTCATTTCGTTACAAAGTTACAGCCCAGACACGAAATGCTAACACACGGACATGTACCATACCATAGTGAACATAAATTACAATTTAGTTTGGCACTAGCCGGGATCGAACCCGCACCGCTACGGCGACAGCGCCTAGCAACAACAAATTCGACCACGCTACCAACTGCGCTACCGCAACAACTCCCAAAAGGGTTTCGGAAGTTAATATACGTTAACCCTTTTTGATGGAACAGTTTCTATGGAAACGAACCTAATAGCATACGACTTACGGTAAATACATTTCGGAGTTCATAACCCAGCAATATGTGAAAAATGCGATTCAGATGTAAAAATGCACATTTTTGGTAAAATTGCACATTAATATTGAAATGTGAAGAATGCGATTTCATGTCACATCAAAAACCTTCATCGATCACAAATTTCACAGGAAATGTGAAATATGTGACTATGTTGTGTCAAGGATTTGTCAATATATCCTTGGTTGTGTGAAAAATGAGATCCCATTCTTCACATCTGTAACGAATAGGATCCTATTCTTCACACGTGTGAAAAATGTGATCTGGGGAAAATATGGTCCTACACTGCTTTACGGCCATGTTTCACAAGCTTGATTTTGGTAGTATATCAGGCGTAAACACACTTCCGTTTGCTTTAGGCACACACCCACTTGCCTTATAATCAGCTATACAGTATCTTTCAGGAGAGACATTTTATAAGAATTGCTTTCTTTCGCAAACAAACCTAATTTACATGAAATAGCTAATTTAAAAGCTGCCTGGTATACTTGAGCTTGTATTGGTTGTTTTCCTTATTCTCATACTGTTTTTGGTCCATGCTCTTATTAAAGTGTATGCCTGTTGTGCAAGCAATACACATTTGTTTTCTCACTGCTGCGTGTTCGAATCCCACTGGGAGCTTGACTTGTCAAGTGAGAAAGTGTCGATTCTTACGGATGGCGGGAGGCATACAGTACTGTTTCTACCCTGTAAAAATGGGGTGGTCAGCCTCTACTACAAATAAATCGACAGCCATATATGGCCTAACATTTCTAAAAATAACGTAAAACGCCATTCAAACAAACACATTTGTTTATTGCTGAATAAAATTATTGTTGCATTTGTATTACTTCCCACGACAATAACTCAAACGCTTAAACATATTGTATTTAAATTTGCCAGTGCAATAGACTCGGCCAACACACATTCTCGCAACAATATGCAAGACTCTATTCCCATGATATATACATAATTGTAATTTAATACTATGGCTGAATGGACAAAAATGAAAAAAAGGAAGGAACTGAATCAAAGAGATAGGGGTTAAAAGGGTAAGAGAAGATACGTAATGACATTGAAACGTTACAAAAAGCGTGGGAGTTTTATCAGCTCAATATTCAAGTTGGTATTCAGATATAACGCATACAAATGGACTTTCACAAGTAAATCTGCCCGTTTCCTAATGTATTATTTACCCCCCAGGACAAGCGTGAGTATCGTATTCACGACTTTCATATAGCCGAGTATGGCATTCTGTGGTAGCGCATTACTCAAACGATTAAAGTTAGCAGAAAATTGGATAGAATTATTTGACAATCGCTGGGAAATATATTGCGATGGTAACATTTCAACAAAGTGATTCTAAAAATATTAAATTGTATAATCAAATATATATTTTGTATCAGAAAGCTGACCTGGGAATATGTTATTTGGCAGAAAGTCCCCAAGTGTATTTATTAGATATCTGTTTTTTAATTGTTTTGTTATGTGCTTACTCTATATTTGGTTTTTGTCTGTAAATACGTGTTATTCAATAAGTATGTCTGTTACACAACCGTACTAGGTTCAGTAGGTTGTGGTAAGCCTAGTTCCGTGAGACGTTATAAACACCATCGAGTGCAAATATTTACAGAGGGTAAAACCACTTGTTTGTGTAAAGATATGCGCCCTAAGAAGAAGAAGAAAAAGAATAAGAAAAATCGCTTATTCCTTTTTGTATATTTTGTATATTACATGGCCACGATAATTATAACACTATTGGATTCTGCAACCGTCCATGTCTTAATAGTTCAATACCTTTAAGACATTTGTCTCTGAGTTACGTGACTCTTATGCCCTCACCCTCCCCATGCACACCCCACCTTAAATTATAGTATGTTTTTAAATAGTCTTTAATACCTACTATGTCGCCCATGTCATCATATGAAACCTTTTGTAACGCATATTTAAATAATAATAATAGTAGGTAAGAGTGAAAGACATCACGCAATATTGATATCTATATTATTAGAACAATCCTTTATATGGGATATTTGAAAGGAGAATTAGACCCCAAATGTGACAAAACACTAATGATACTGTGAAGTTCTCGCGTGACATTATTACTCACGAGCCATTGCCTATTCGCGAAGGGTGAGTTCGTCGAATACGTGTCCCGATGAAATAGCGTAGAAAACAATTAAGGAAATTAACGAATATGAGTTGGAAACTACGGCGTATTTCAATATATGTGTAGGGTAGTTGTAAGAGGGCGAACATTGCCAAGGGCAAATATAAAATAGAGTGACCGATTCTGTATTGTCAATACTCTTTAAAATGCTTAGTCCGACTCCAAAGGGTACAATATCTACTCAATTTGAGCAATATTTCATAATCATAAACAACAAAATTCTAGTGCAGCATCCATTCGAATAAAACGATAAACATGGTTGATAAGCTTGAAAAATGGTTGCTTCCACGCATCCTTTTCGGTATTTATTGGAAGGTTTCAGGATCTAATGTTTCTACCACTATCCCTACTACAACTGAAACTACTAGTACCACTACAATCATTACTACTACTTCTACTACTACTACTACTACTACTACTAAAACTACTACTACTACTACTACTACTACTAAAACTACTACTCCTACTACTACTACTACTCCTACTACTACTACTACTACTACTACTACTACTACTAAAACTACTACTACTACTACTACTACTAACAATAATAATAACAATAATAACAAGAGGCCCAAGAGGGTCTGTGGGCCATAACTCTTTCAAAAAGCATTCAACCGGAACACATGGCGATGTTATATGCAACTAGGCTTGGTACTGCCAAGATTCGTTGAAATCCGGCAAGGGGGTCGGGGGAACTAGTTGGGACAAAGTTTGTGTATTAAAACCTTAAAAGGGCCAACATTCATTCAACCAGAACCCGGCAATGACAGGTGCAACTAGGCTTGGTACTGATTGTGTATCAAACATTTAAAGGGCCATAACTCTGCCAAAAATCATTCAACCGGAATATTGCGATGACATGAACAACTAGGCTTGATACTGATCATCCTTGTCGTTGAAATCCGGCCAAGAGTTCAGGAGAACTAGCCCGGAAAATGTTTGTGTGTCAAAAAACTTTAGAGGTCCATTACTCCGCCAAAAATACGTAAACCGGAAAACGGTGACAACTAGGCTTGGTAGTGATCATCCCTGCAAAGTTTCACTGAAATCCGGTCAAAGGAAGGCCCTTACGTCTTAATGATGCCACAATATAGCATATTCAGAAAATCAATGGCCAGAACTCAAGTGTAAATGATCCAGTCTGGCTGGTTTTCGAACTTGTCCGAGACTGCATTCATATTAACAATCTGGTAAAGTTCGGAGATCTGATGAAAAATTAAGGCCCAAACGTCTTAACGAGGCAAATTATAGCATTTTTCAACTAAATCAAGGGGCATAACTCCGCTGTTACTGGTTCGATCTGGCTGGTTTTCGAATTTATCCAAATTAATCTGGTTAAGTATGGTAAAGATCGGATGAAAACTGAAGACCCTATCATCTTAACGAGGCAAATATATAGTTTTTAACTAAATCAAGGGCCATAACTCCAATGTTAAGGATCCGATCTGGCTGGTTTTCAAACGTGTCCAAGATGTCATTAATAGTAACAATCTGGTAAAGTTCGGTAACGATCTGATGAAAATGAAGTATCGTCTTAACGAAGCAAAATATAGAATTTTTAACTTAATCAAGGCCCATAACTCTACTGTTACTGGTCCGATCTGGCTGGTTTTCGAACTTTCCCAGACTTTCATTGATATTAACAATCTGTTAAAGTTTGGTAAAGATCGAATGAAAACTGAAGGCTCTATCGTCTTAACGAGGTAAAAGTTAACGGACAGACGACGGACAACTCGCCATCCCATAAGCTCTGCTGGCCCTAGGGGTGTATGTAAAATTAATCTGTACGTATTCGCACGATTGCCGCTGATATAGATGGAACATTAAGATAGTGCAATAATAATTATAAGTTACATTAACTCGTGTCAGTCCATACAGACACCACAAAGCACACGACGCTCGCTTTGGAATGAATATATTGCGATTTATTTTACCGCCAAGTTAAACATAGCTATCCCTGGCGCGTAACTATAGTTAGGAAATACCTTCTTCTGGTTGTTTATTTTATACGAGTGTTATTTCTTTTGGTGGTTTATGGTTCGTTTATTTTATTTTAATTAAAATACATAATGTATTCAAACAATTCTACAGCAAATACCAAGCCTGTTGTACTTCCTTTAACAGATTCAGTGTTGCGCTTTACTTCAGTATATATATCTCAGGTAAGGTTTGGTAGTCTTTATAAACCCCTTAACTTAAACAGTTTATATTCATTATATTTCGTATGTCGACTGCCTTCGAATGACTGTCATCTTCGTGTAAGGGAAATAACTGTAACACACTTCTCTAAAGATGATAACCGTTTATTATGTCCCATTTGCTGAAAACTTTTCTATTTTTACATTGTCCTGCAAATATGGTCAAGTGCGGTTTGGTGCACCATAGAACCCGGTTTAAAAGCAGTGCATCATGATTGAGTGTTTTTATTTGATTTTTGTTTTTGTGGGATTGTCCAAATACAGTATTTCTGTATAAAATAGGGCTCAATTTCAGTGATAGTAAGTTCTAAAAATAAACTGATTATTTCGGACAAACAGTGCATTATACTTACATGGTATATATACACAAGTATATGTATATTATGTCGGACATCGTCTAGAGTGGGTTACACGATATATGACGTCATTGAGATTTAACCAAGATATATCCCAATTGATACAAATAAACTAAATAAGCCATAAACCACAATAAGATTATAAACAGAACATATAATAAACTTTATTAAAGCCAGATATGTAAATAAAGATATTATTATACCAAGAAAACATATTACGTTACTATTATGTCTTTCCTCCTTTATTCAAATTATTGATATACGCATTGCCCTGTGTGTCCGTTTTCAAAAATCGATAAAAACACGGTATTTCCAAACGTATTGATAATATTGTGTGTGCTTGTCAATACTAGTCTGGTACCCTTCCCCAACTGCACTCACTACTCTCTCCACGAAGAGAGAGTAGCGAGCGCAGTAGGGGAAGGGTACCAGACTAGTCAATACCTGATGCATGTCTATAAATAAACATTCTCTATATTTAGACATTACATCAGGGAAATCGTCTTATAATAGCAATGAACTATATAATCGGGTAGGGAAGAAAGCCGAGGTATCCAATAGTTAAAAATGCGGTCATAGTCATTATTAACCAACCATACATTTCGTATAAATAGAGACGTTAAGGCTAACTTTTCAAAGAAAACAAATAGGAAGTGAACTGCCAACAGCGTCTTAGTGGATATACGTTTAGGTTTTAGAAAATGGCGGAGGCAACAGGAAATATTCAAGTAGAAAAGGTTGAACGACCTAAGTTAGCTAAACATGACAGTAAATTGTTGGATCTAGCATTCGCTATGGATTGTACGGGGAGCATGGGATCTTATATTGAATCGGCAAGGCAGAGCATTCACCAAATAGTGGAGGAAATAGTCGCCACCGAAAAAAGTGAAGTTCGTCTAGCTCTGGTGGAATACCGCGATCATCCACCTCAGGACTCGAGTTTTGTGACAAGGACACATGATTTTACGGAGTCGCCAAAAACAATGAAGAGCTGGTTGACTCAGTGTGCAGCTGCCGGTGGAGGCGACACACCGGAAGCTGTCGCGGACGCGTTACATGACGTTTTGAAACTCAGTTGGCGAGAGGAAGCGACAAAGATTTGTGTGTGTATTTCTGACGCACCACCGCATGGTCTCGGTGATGCTTCCGATGGATTCCCGAACGGTTGTCCTAATGGGATTGACCCCATGGAGGTCACACATAAGCTTGCGGAAAAGGGAGTGACAATTTACATGGTGGGATGTGAGCCTAGTATAACGCCATATAAGGAGTTTTTCATGGCGGTGGCGTACATAACAGGTGGACAGTACGTTCCTCTTTCAAAGTCAAAACTTCTTTCCAAAGTGATAATAGGTGGCGCACAAGAAGAGCTATCCCTTGAACAGTTGATGGAGGAAGTCAACGCCGATGTTGATGCCGAGGTAGCAGCAGGTAGAGAAGTAAATGCTGACGCGTTTTCTGCGATGATGCACGATAAATGGAGCAAACGAGGACATCAATCCAAACAACTGCAACGTAATAATGAAGAGCTTTTGACCGCCAATTCGTCGCCAATGGCCAAAAAGTATGCAGACATGACAACACTAGCTGAAGTGAAAAAGAACTTCAAGGAAGCTCCCGGCTCGTCTTCAGCATTTGGTGGTTATGTTGGTGCGCCCTCTATGAGTGCACGATTTGGCGCGCCCTCTATGAGTGCACGATTTGGCGCGCCCCCACCACCACCTGGAGCAGCGCTAGGAGGTGGCGGACCTGCTCCGGCTGCTCCAATGATGGACGAGGTGTACGAATGTGTGGACACTGATATTACATACGCCCAGTCTTCGAGGGTCGTACAAAAAGCACTCGCTAGAAAAGGGATGACCAAGAAGTCTTAAAACACCGAAAGGCGTATTCTCTTGGAACACAAACAGACCAGTTACACACAAACTCGTTCGAAATGTAACTCTGCATTTATTAAACGCTAAATGTTCGGTGGGGGAAAACGGTTTCTTACCAGACAAAACAGTCAATAGGAGTCATTCATAGAAATCGGTTAAAATTCATAACGTTTAACAAACAATCAGTAGAAAGGGGTTTCTTGTGAACACTTAATCGGTTAGCATTCTAAACACAGGATGTGTTTTAAAACAGAGGATCGTATACAGCATCACCGGTGTTCAGACAGAGCGACGAAACGTAAGAAAATAATGCTAGTTTAAGATGTACTTTGTGAAACGTACAGGTCAGGTATATATGTACGCTGAGAAGACTTATTATACATACAACAAACTTTATGTCGGTAAAATACCTGCGTGTCATAGAAAACACTTTTTTTTAACTGATTTCTGTATATGTCAATATGATGAACTAATCGTGTCACCTATTAACAGATAACATTTCAGGTATAAACATAGATGTAGTAAGAGGAATCATATATAACGTTAACAGCGGACCTTAATATTAGTGTCTGCCATAATAGTATTTTCGTTATATTAATTACACATGTCAGTAATTGCATCAAAGTTAAAAAGTTGAGATCTTTAGACGGCAATCTCGAAGTGTGTATGAAAAATGATTTATTAATCCAGTATGTTTTAAATAAAGTGTAGCCTGCACGCATATTTAACGCCGCGAGTTTTAAACAAATCAAGATTGCCGTTTGTCTCTTTAATATTGCGAATACTAGGGTTATATTACAGTTAATGCATACACGCATGCATTGATCAGCAGACCGAACATAACACATGTTGGTTTGCGGTTACCCTACCCACCCACAAAAAGAGCCCTACTCTAAAGAGTTTGTAACTATTTAGATCTTTTATTTTACTATCTAAATATTATTTTTTCTTTAATTTCACATTTTTTGTACTATCTTCCTAATTTTGTACTGCCAACCTATGAAATCCTGTGTCGGGAAACAGCAAACACAATTAATCAATAAAGATGGCCTCATGCGGTATATACATGTTCTATTTATATACACGACTATGTAGCCATTGTATACATACCTGGGATACCAGAGTTAAGGTGGCGCTGCGTATTCTATTTATATATTTATTGATATATGACTTTATAATCTTTATTTATATATGACTTTATAGCAGAAGTACAATGTCACGAGTACATTAAACAAGAAGGTCGTGACCTTTAAACCTACATGTCAAGAGCATGGACACGGTCAAATGGGTGTGTTATATGTATAGTAGATGTACTATGACTAAATTTGGTATCTATAGTTAAAGATACTGTTGAACAAAAAATTAAGTTGTGAGCATTTTGTGATGTAAACAGTTACATAAACTAACAGGTAAATACTTCTAGTTTGACACATGGTAATCTTGAAGTCTTTATCAAGTATTACAATTAGCCTCTCGATTTAATAATCCAGGATTATTTTGACTTTAAACCTGCTTGCATTTAATTAAATAAAATGTTGAGTTTACATTTATTCTTCTTTTTCTACCATAGGCTTGATTATATTACTGGTGCATTATAATCAACAGTAAATAATATATAACAATAATTTGCTTGATACTGTCCTTTTAATTAATATCAATGATTGAACAAATGCAGCCCCGTGTGGTTCCCTGGTGCCCCCGTTTGGTCACGGGGCAAAGAATAGGGCCACTGCAGATCCCTTTGGAGGAGTAGGCAGAGGGGTAGAATCTTCCCAAATTCATGTTCATTTTGTCATTTTTTGTTCATGTTCATTAAAGGTCTTTATCATGATCCCTACATTGTTTCAGGCTATCTCGCTCGCATCAAAAGAGCAGTGGCAGAAAAACAATAAACGTGGCTCCAGCTTAAATGGACTGTCTACGATAGAATTTGCTGCAACTCTGCAGTTCAGGGTGAGAAGGTTCTAGGCCCATTTTCCATATTTTATCTCGATGTAAATGGAAGATGAGCCTGGCATGTTCATGCCTGTTAGGCGCCATATAACTTTTTCACGTGTTGGTGCGCCTTAAAACCCAATTCAATTCATTGAACAAATGCAGTTTGAAGAAAAATCAAGATTGCCGTGTGTCCCTTTAAGAAACAAGTGTAATGATATTATACTCAGTATTCTCAGTTTATCTACATGGGATTATTATTTTTATAAGTTTTACATTTGATAAACTATTTAACTCAGACTATAATGTATAAAATCATCACGCCTCTCACAGCAGCGGGTTGTGAGCGAGAAAGTGTCGATTCTTACGGATATGTGATACCGTCATACATAGCCTAAAATGTGCTGAAAAATGACGTAAAACACCAAACAAATCAGTACTATGATGACCATAAGACAAGTTTTCATGTATATATTGTACGTCTTATCTTAGTTATAGTGGCCATGTATGTCATATTATTATTTTTTCTTTACAACAAATAATGATTGTGTCGATACTATAGATTATATTTCAAAATAAATTTGTTTAAATACGCAATATATGTTTTTTGTATTTTTGTATTGTTCATTGCGCTATAGTCCAGAAAAAAAACAAATTATTATCATGAAAACTGCCTTTTAAGATCATTATTACAGTTAAAGAAAATGTACCAACATGAAGTATTTACCATCTTTTCGGTATGTTTGACTATCATGAACATGGAATGATGCTTGGTATGTAAACCACGCAGGGTTCACTACCCACGTGGCACCTGTAAACCATGCAGGGTTCACTACCCACGTGGCACCTGTAAACCATGCAGGGTTCACTACCCACGTGGGCCTGGCACCTGTAAACCACATGGGGTTGACTATTCCTGTGGCACCTGTAAACTACATAGGGTTGACTATTCACGTGGAAACTGTAAACCACACAGGATTCACCACTCACGTGGCACCTGTAAACCACACAAGGTTCACTACTCACGTGGCACCTGTAAAGCAGACAGGGTTCACTATTATACCAATCGGCACCTGTAAACCACCCAGGGGTCACTACTCACACGGCACCCGTAAACCACACAGGGTTCACTATTATATCAATCGGCACCTGTATTAAAGCCACACAGGGTTCACTATTCACGCGGCACCCGTAAACCACACGATTCATCACCCACGTGACACTATTACTGGAGTATAAGTTTCGTACCTTTGATGTTAAGTAGCTATACCGTCACCAACAGCCAAATGTTACAACATATGTACACCGTTTCTAAACCTACTGATGACGAGGTATATCTGAGCCCTGGGTATATATAACTTAAAACATTTTAAGAATGCAAACTCTATAGTCACAATATATACAGCTTTAACTAGCCAGGACACACCCCAAAGCTAGGGCGTTGAATTAGGAGTAACCAACTCAGTTCATTTAACACATATTTAATCATGGATATTTTAAGAACCCGTGAAAAAAAATCATATACTTTTAATAGGCACATATATATACATTATTATATATAGCCTAAACACTTGCATTGAGTTTTGATAACAATTTGTAGTGTTATTTTGCTGTTATTTGGCATGATAGTTTCTTTAACACACATTTTATCATGCAAATATACTCATGATACCAATTGATCTGTTGAAGTCAATTGCAAAATGGTGACATTTAACCCTTAACCCGCTACATGTACATAATGTCAATGGACTGTTCTTTCTTTGAATTAAGACCATTACATTTATTTGACAAATGGGTGTTTTGGGGAAAATGACTGATCAGCAGCTGAACATTATAAACCCTGAGGCTGATCTGGGTTTACAATGGACCCAAAGGCTATTATAGTTGTGCTTAGCTGGTTAAGGGTTAACATTTGATAGAGCAGTGTCAGTATAACCTATATGATAACATATATCAATTCTGTCTTATGACAATGGATGTCCTTGAATAACATTAGATCAAAGGTATAATCATCATGTACACTGATGCCAGTTATCTTACAGAGTGAAATGTAAATCGTATTGAGTTGTTTGAGGGTGTACATACATGTGATACCTCACGGCGTGAGATGATGAAATCTCACGGAATTCTACCCACTGAATTGTGTGAAAAACTCCCGTAAAATTGCTAAAATCGATTTTTGTATGTTAGCAGATGTTGCTTCTAAAAATAGAATAAATTCAAGAACGACAACTCCTACGAAATTTCGTACTTCGTACTCAATTAGTTCGTACTATTTTACATTGTACTCAATTTTATTCATACTTTCGGTTATTTTCCAGAGGGGAAGTTATTAGGCAGCCAACCGTGCAGCCGTCTTTTGCACGGCCGTTTTTGAAAAATCGCGGCCAATATTTGGTGGTGTGGGTGGAGTAAACTCTTACTTTCTCAATATTTTTATGTTTAGTAAGTACGAAAATATAACAACAAACTTTAAAAGGACACTGACTGTAAGTATTAATGCACATTATTGAGCATAACCAAATGACAGAGAAATGTTTATCAATTGTTATTAAATAAAACAGGATTGTTTTCTTTATGAGTATGGCCTACAATAAAGAATATGGACCCAGGCCTACAAGATTGTTTTCTTTATGAATATGGACCCAGGCCTACAAGATTGTTTTCTTTATGGATATGGACCAGGCTTACAGGATTGTTTTCTTTATGAATATGGACCCAGGTATACAGGATTGTTTTCTTTATGAATATTGACCCAGGCCTACAAGATTGTTTTCTTTATGAATATGGACCCAGGCCTACAGGATTGTTTTCTTTATGAATGTGGACCCAGGCCTACAAGTTTGTTTTCTTTATGAATATGGACCCAGGCCTACAGGATTGTTTTCTTTATGAATATGGACCCAGACCTACAGGATTATTTACTTTATGAATATGGACACAGGCCTACAAGATTGTTTTCTTTATGAATATAGACCCAATCCTCAGGACCATATTCAATGTTACCGCTCGGAAAAAGCTTATCTGGAGCACTGATTATAAGAGTGATTTGAAGGTCAATTTATCAAATTTACTAAATTTGTAAAAAGTTCTAATTCTGTGGGTGGGGGGTTCTTGGCGAATTCAAATTCTGTGGGTGGGGGGTGGAAAATAATTTGAATTCTGTGGGTGATATTTATATACAGTTGACAGTTTTAATTACTTATCAAATAAGGTCTGCTTATTAAAATGCCTCCCTGGAGCACCTGCACTTTGAAAAGATCACGAAATCTTAAATCACTGTATAAAAATTGGTGGGTGGGTAATGCAAAAAAATCGAACTTCTAAATGTTTTACCTGACACTACCAAATTCAATACACAGAGAAGCCCTAATGATAATGAGAGATTATTACAGTCGATAACCATTAAAAAGGTATAGTTATAAATCCAATATCATAGAAAATTTCAAATTTGCATCAATATTTCAAGTTCATATTATAGAGTTAAAAGAATTAGTGTGCATTACACTGTATTCACTGTCCTGCATTGCAATATACATGGTGATGACTATTCAACCGTTGTCTACGTATACATGAAGTCTCCCTAAATTCTCTCCACTTCTCCCTAAAATCACTTGAGGGTGAGGGAGAAGTGACTTCTACCTAAATTCCTGGCCTAGATTGAGCCCTGCAAAATTTAAATTATTTGTTTTTGTTTTGCTGTTTATCTTTTTTTGTTATTACATAATACCTCAGTCACACATAAAACCTCTGCTATCTATCTATCTACGACTCAATCATACACTAGATACTTGATTTACCTGATTATAAACTTCCTTATAGTGTACTGAACATATAATTTGCATGGGAAATAAAACAATATCGTTAAAACGAAAGAAGTAAAACTTCAGTACTGTTCATTTATTTATCTAGAAAAAGAGTTACCTAAAGAGATCTAAAAAATAAAAAACTCCTTTTTAATTGAAAGTGGCCAGTGTGAGCACTGACAAGTTTGTGCTAATATGAAAATATTTGGCTCCAATGTTTTCAATTTGGCTCTAATTTTTTTCATTTGGCGAAAGTAGTTGCGCAAAGAAAAAATAGCCAGTGCAAGCCCTTGTAGGACAGCACCACCTAGCGGATGTAAGAGCCAGCACCACGCCAGACAACACTTCACAGCCGCAGCGACAACTACACAGAGCGAAAGCGACACGCAGCACCAGATCAGCCAACATACTCAACGCAGATCACAGTCCAGACTATATTGTACCCATCACTTCAAGATACGCGAGATATTTTGCGCTTGTCGTGTTGGCTGGTGGAGGGACTATAAACCTTCGAACGACACACACACACACTTTATAATCTGTTTATTTCTGATTGTCTTGGATGACAGAAACTTACATTCATGTCTTTTTATTAATTTCAATAAACTTGTTTAGATACAACTGATATTATCCAACTCAATTCAATATTAAACATGCAAGATATCCTTTATTATATATCATAACATTTTACGTTTTGGTAAGAAATCACCAGACCACTGTGCAAAACCAGAAGGGTGTTCCATGGACCACTTGTCACCTGCCATGTGCTTATTTTAGCAAAGACAATCTAACTATTAAGTTAGAAATCATGATATGCCATTCTTCATGATTTATGAAGCAGAATCGACTTTTTTTTTATGAAAAACATAACTCTGCATAGAATTTTTTTATGAACTAGGTTAGATGCAATCATTGCATGTTAAGTTTTATTAAAAGGGGCGTTACTCTGTCAAAATGAAATTCAGAGTTACTGGACATGCCAATGGCATAATTGACAAGGAAGAACTGTATAAAGTTTCATGACCCTAGGTCAATATTTTGCCAACTAAGAGCTAGGTTATGTTGCAGTTTAGTGTTATGAAAAGGGGCATCACTCTGCCAAAATAAAATCAGAGTTATTGGACATGTCAATGGCATTGAATAATTGATACGAAAGAACTGTATAACATTTCAACACTATAGTTCAATCATTTTCTAAATGATGAGCTAAATTAGGTTTTATGAAAAGGGGCACAACTTTGCCAAAATTAAATTCAGAGATACTTGACGTCATGTGTAACAACAGTGCTTGGGGTAAGATGAAAATGTGTGTGAAGGTTCATGAAAACAGGTTAAATACATT